>JXCR01073751.1:33356-73746 GCA_002079205.1 Phalaenopsis hybrid cultivar | reverse complement strand
TATATATATATATATATATATATATATAATTTTCATAATAATAATGTGTTAGTGTTCAATATTTTTAAAATTGTAGCTTATTTCTTACAGGAGTAGTATTGTCTTACGTAAATCTAACTCTGAGGATTCATTCTAAATATCAATAAAACACTCAAACAACTGCATCCACTCTAAAAGTTCTTGCGTCTCATTTATGTTATGCTTGTTATCATCAACTAACTCAACCTTTTCTTCTCAATGAAGTATTCTACCAGTTTGCATTTCGTTCTCTCTCACCTAATAAATCTTTGATGTTTGTGCTCGATATTGTCACCTCAACATGATGAGTTTTCGCCATTAAAACTGACTTCACAACCCTTTTCATGACGGATCCAACGCTCAACATCAACCTACTGTTCCTCTCAACCCCCCAACACCATCCCCATTTGTTACTTGGTAAGTTTATATGTGGATCAAAAGATTTAATTTAAAATCATTGAATTTGATGAACATAATAATAATAATTGACATCGGAACTAATTTGTTAACTTTAATCTCTGTGTCTGTAGTTGTATACGTAAATACTGACATATACACGTATATTGATATACTGAAGTGGATGAACCGAAGCCAGCCCACTGAAATAGATGAACCGAAGCCCACCCACTGAAGTAGATGAACCGAAGCCCAGCTATTGAAGTGGTCAAACTGAAACCCACTTGACGAATTAGTTGAATTGAACCCTTCATGCCGATCTGATTATGTTTATTCTTCCTAAATGGTCAGCCTGACTCACCTGTGCTAATGCAGATATTGGAAGAAGTCATCATGCTTAGTAAGGACTTCTCNACTCATTTGCATCTCCAACCACCTCAAAGACATCCAAAAGCGCCTGTCATCAGGGGTCAATGATTGATAGCCGAACAATTTTAACCAGCTGGCTCATAGCGACCAAACTCTGCCGACCGAGCCGATCCCATTTAGTCAAGTGAATCCAGGCCGACCGAGACAAATCAAATTGATCTTGGCACCGACATTATGCTCTTTCTCCTAGATGATAATCTCATATATGAAAAATACTAAGAATACCCTGTACAAGCTCCTTCAAAGTAGGGATAAAAATATAACATTTTCACATTATACTCTTTTTCCTGTAAGATTATTTTATGAATATGAAATGAAAGATACGGCGTTTTACTACTCACTCATCTATTTGTCTCCCTCTTTCTTTTTACTTATGCTTTATTCCTTAGGTGTGATTCATGAATAATTTAGGATTCAACATTCTAAATAGAGCGATGAGCGTGAAATTTACCACATAAAATAAGAAGATCAACCCATTGAGAAGAAACTCACAGTAATGACACCGACATTATGGATTGCACTAAAAAGTTTGTGAACCAACATACCCAAGAGTTAAAAGATCAAATGATACATGTCATATGACATGTGCTGACTCAAGAAAGAGAGCAGTGCCCATGAGAGGAAGGGCCGACGCCCAACGACTGAAGAGTCCCCAGACCTTGGAAAGATAAAGCGAATCATAGTACTTTGATATTGTTGGGTTTGTACTGATTAATTGACATTGATTCAGGCTTGTTGAGGCTCCTCGATAGCCCAAAAATGAATTCTCTCAGTAAATCTATGAGGTTGAGCCCTTAAAAATTTTCAAAATCCCGGTGATGGAGTCCTACAAGGGGATGACTGATTCAATCACCACATAGCCTCATTTGAGTTATTTGTGTGTTTATTGAAGATCATCGTTATGCTGAATTGTTGTCACTTCTTCGGCATATTGAGGGTGTCAACCCTGAAGTGGTTCAATGCTTTATCACTAGTAATAATTGCATCCTTCGTTGATTTCAAGCTTATTTTTATGATGCAATTTGCTAGTGCCAAAAAGTATAAAATAGACCCTCATGCAGATCTGACAAAGATAGAGCAAGAGCCTTTTATCATTCATCACATGCTACCAGAAGAAGTTGTAAGTGCGGGTTTTGGAGCTTGCAGTAGCTCATGCTACCCTAGCTTAAGGGCTGAAGAAACATATGCATTGAATTTTTAGTGACCGAATACGTTGGTTGAGTTGTTACTGTTGATCAATGAAATATCAGCCTAGGATTATAACTCCAATCCCATTTTCTCTATAGTAGAGTCTTTCACCCGTCACCCATAGAAGAAAGCCCAAGAAAAAGGGTGAAGATCGAGGCATAATTCCTGTCCTTATGCATGCCCTCACTATGAATACAATTGGTTTCTTTAGAGCCACAAGGCGATCGACATAACATACCACTGAAGGAGTCAAGCCCAGTGTCCCGACCAGCAGCTGGCTTGATATAATTAGCTCCCACTTCCTAACCATGGAATACTCATGAAAACTCTTTTAAGAGCTTTCCAGGTCGAGATAGTGGAGTCATTTAAAATAAATATTATTTCAAGTGAGCACTAGCGATGAAAGTCGAAGCTTATGTCCAAAGCCCCAAGAAGTACAGCGCTAACCATTTGGAAAATTGTCACAATATGGAGGAATGTTGATACCTCTAAGGCCTGATCAAGAGCTGATCAAGGCCTGTAAACTTAAAGAGTTTATGGCTCTATGAGCAAAAATTTAAGAGCAAGGAAAAACTCCAATGGAAGAAATATTAGATGAGCCAACTTGAGCCCACACAATCCATATCTCTGACATAGTTCCTTACATCTTTGGAGGAGTTGGAGACTCGTTCCGTCGTGCTAGTTTGAAAAGGCTTTGTTTGAACTATGTGAAATCACCCCCACTCCCATACATAGCTTGTATCCCCTCATTTCCTTCACCTATGAAGATTTTTCCACTAGAAGTATTCCCTATAGTGATGCCATCGTTGTCATTGCATTGATCAACAACTATCAGAATGGTAGCATTCTCATCAAAACTAACATCTCTGTGAACATCTTGTTGAAGTTAGTGTTTGATGGGTCTCAACAATGATCAATTTACAGTGGTGATAGGCTGACTCTATGGATTTTCTAGCAAGAAGAAGGAAGTGCTAGGAGCGATTGCTCTGCCATTCACTTAGGGAGAGAAGGATAAACAATTCACCAACATGGAGGAGTTTCTAGTGGTCAATTAGCCACCTATTTACAATGATATATTTAGCCATCCTATGCTCAACTCCTTCAAGGCCATCATCTAAACTTATTATGTAACAATGAAATTCCCAACTGAAAAGGAGATAATCACTATCCAAGGCGATCTCGAGCAGTCTCACAAGTTACCTTGAAGCATTAAGAAGCATTAAGCAAGAGTATCTCAAGCTCAATAATCTTTTTGAAGGCTGTCTCCATACCAATGAGATCACCCATCAGGTCTTGATGACCGAGGGTGATAATGGCAAATTTTTCTTTTTATAAGTGAAGCTTTTAATGCAAGGTTCAAAGATGTCCTGATCAATACCATTTAGGATCACTGTTGCCTGGTCCATTACCAAGATGTTAGGAATACCAATCAATGTCGTGTCATCTCCTAAATGTAAATTTAGCTACCTAATTAATGAAGTAAAAGATGAGGTCACTGGCCATCACCTTAGCTAAGCCGATTCACGAGGAGGTTCATAAGCTACCAGAGGCCGGCTACATCGAAATACATGCAAGTGGGGGGCCCTTCCATCTCTTTCAGTGAAAGAGAGGAAGCGAGACACTTAGACCGATTGTTGGAACATTTCCCTTATGGAGACATACTTCCTCTTCCTAGCTAGCTGGCTCAAGCTCAGACTCAGATTCTCTCAGGTAGTGAGAGAAGGGTAATTGGCTTTGTCCCTCGCTAACGACTTAAGGGATGCCAAAGCATTCAACTGAGGCGTGACAAATCCCACATCCAATATTTTTTTTTGTGGAAGCATCCTTCTCAGAACCACTCTATTCCAACTAACTCAGGATCCTTTTAGCTTCTTAGTGTTGTGCACTAGACGAGACTACAACCAAAATAGGATTTTAGTAGGCATTGTAAAAACTCTTCTCTTTATGAGAATCAGCTCGTTGGTGGCGATCCTTTGGAAAATAACAGAGGAACTAGAGATAGAATAAACTAGTATTGCATCTTCAAGATCTTAGCCAACACAGGCGAACAGAGGTATACTCTAACCTGCAACTTCAGCAACTTTGGGGTGAGAGGTTTCATCGCTAGCAGTCACACGGGACGTCTTCATCATGGCTTAGGCGGCAATTGTTGTTTCCCATTCAACATTTTAAACATTATATTGATAATTATCGAATCGAGATACTGATGGACCAAAAGTTGTTAACTTTATACTAATACCTGAATAGATCACTCTAAATGTTCCAGCCTGATAAAGAAGAAATGATGCAAAATTGAATATTCAAGTTTTTCACCTTATTCTCCATCCCTAACAACTGAAACTAGTCCATAGAGTCAACTGGACATAACCATTGAGGATAAACTGGAATGAGAATAGGCACGTGAAGAACTTTGTCAACCACATAATTCTCAACCAATGATAGAAGATGATGAAGGTCATAATGGTGATAATGGAGTCCTGTAAGATCTAAGCGGGAATGAATCCGTAATGATTGATAGTCCACAACACATAGCTAAGAGGCAGCATCAAGCTGAAGTGAAATTGGTCCTTGTGGAAGATGAGGTTGGGGTCATACATTGTGGTCGCTCAGTCGCCCCCACTGAATGCGCAATGCCTAAATGAGGAACCATAGATCCACTCTCCTTGAGTCAACGTTGACGGTTCAGTTGCAATGATCGATTTGAAAGTTTTTGAAGAGTGCATCAGAGCCATCAAAACAGAGTGCAAAGAATAAAAAGCCAAGGGAAAGAGAATAAGAGAAGAAAAAGGTAGTAAAAGTGTAGCACCAATCCAACTTTTCTAGCTTATAGAGGGAAACAAAAGAAGTAAAATTGAATCATATAATATGTTTTAAAAGGTATAAATAAAAAAAAAACACATCAACACAGGATTAGAGACGGAAAAATAAATTTTATTTCTAAAATAAACATTATAAATTACATTAAAAAACTACTCTAAGAGAAAACATTTTACAAGAGGATCATCAACCGAATTGACCATGACATAGCCTCGCCGATACAACCTGATTTGTCTCAGTTTGAGCTCGGAGTGTAAGGCATAAGCCCCGGACGTTCGATAGTTCGTGTTGAAGAACGACCATATTCTCCTCAATCCTCTATGATCTCTTCACACGAGCCAGCGTCTCACGTATCTCCTTCTCTTGTTGAATCCAAGCCGACTAAGTGAAGGACTTCTTGATCTCATCCAGGTGGTGAGTCAGTGACCCAGGGGACATCTAACAACTATTAGTTGTTTCTCCATGGGCCACATGAGGACTACTCGAGCGGTTAATCCCACCATCCTCACATGAGAGTGTGTTGCTCCGGTCGATGCCTAAGCAACCATCACTGACATCGTGGTCAAATTCCCACCAAATTTTGTTGGAAGCGAGTCATCGCTCAAGTTTAGCAACCCAACAACATTAAAAGACGACTTAAAGAAAAGGAGAACCAAAAAAAAAAAAAATGAAACCCCAACAAGTATGATCGAGACTCCTTATACTAAAGATTCGATCCCACTTAAATGATGTAACTTACATGACACCCTCATCAAGTGGAGGCGGAGCACCAACAACCTCTTGCATCCTGGGCGACAGCAGAGCACTAACAACTTTTTGGTCTCAGGCGACGATAGAGCACCGGTAGATTCTTGTGTGATTTGTTCAATTGACATGTCTTATGCCACAGTTGAAGGTTTAGCTGACAGATAGATGGCCAGTTGGTCGCCTAATCGTTGCTCTGCTAAGGATGGAGAAATGAATCATACGACCCAAGCTGATGTTGCAACATATCTTTTTTTCTCTTTTTAGAGGAATTTTTTTTTCTTTTCATCTTCTGGATGATACTTATACTTCGGTCTCCCAAAAGTGGAAAGAAGCATTCTTTGTTGGGCACGTTCTCCACGTAATGCTTGAAAGCCGATTGATTCAGATGATAAGAGATGCAAAGCAACTATGCCATGTCAAAGAGTCAAGTCACACCNAGTCCATTTCTCCTTTTGCATATTATAGCTGACCAAGAATTGGCCAAACTGTGGAGGAAGAGAAATAAGAACCAAATGCACGAGTAAATCATCCGGCAACTCGAGTTTTAGCAACTTCAGCTTTGAAGCAATGTTAGNTTTTGATTGCAAATTTGCTTTCAAGAAGAAGTAGAATCAGTGAACTAAAATATGTACATAAAAAATATTCCACCGCCAATCCTGAGGAGATATAATAGTCTATAAGGAAGAAAATACGATAAAGGAGGGCCAAACGACAAAAGAGCAACCGACCCACCTCTTCAATCAAATGCAACTGTTAGAGCCAAAGAAAACAAGGCCAAAGCTGATTGGGTCAAGAAGACGACCGGATTATCCAAATACGGGCCATTCGATAAAAAGCAAGACAGATCGATATTCAAACCAATTGATATGAAGAAGTCAGCTCGAGGGAAGACCTAGCCCCTTCAACATCTCCAATCATATATGGGAGGTTCAGAAGCAATCCCATATATTATCAAGAGTCAACAACCAAACTAAATTAAGCGAACGAACAAGTCCCGCCGACCCGAAATCTGCCAAGCTTTGCCGACTGGTCACACCGACTAAGCCTAGCCGACCGATCAGTCCTACCGAGTTGAAGCTGATCGAGCTCAGTCGACCCAACTGAAAAACAACTGAACAATTTGTTCATTATTTGCAAAATACTAAGAATACTACAACCCCTATGAAAATTTGGACAAAAATGTAGCATCACCATATCGTACTCTCTCCCTTATAAACGAGGAGATCATTTCTTGAATAAGACACGACGTATTACTCTTCATTACTGTCCACTCCTCTATTTTTCTCTCTCTCTCTCTCTCCTTGGGGTGTAATTCACGAACAAACCCAGATTCAACACTCTTGAAATCACAAAACAAGTTAGCCAACCCAGACCGGCTTACTCATACTTAGAACATATAATATTACAACTATCACCGGACTAAGGCTCAATCCTCTACTCAATTGATCATAGCTAGAGATAAACAATCCCGCTAATATTCTAAATAGCTTAATCCAATTTCAAAGTAATATTCATAGCTAAAAACTACAATATATCTTTTTTTAATAAAAAAATTATAACTATATATACCATTTTTAAATATAAACATGCAAAATTTGATTAAAACTTATTGGGTACTCGCATTAAAAAAAAAACTAATATGACTAAGATTTTCTATGTTTCCTTTTGACATTTGTGTTGCTCCACTTCGTTTAATTTAATTAGTAGACAAGTCCTAATAAATTACAACATTTTCTCATAAAATTCAACTATTGAAGCAGTCCAATAAGAAAAAAAGGGAAATTATTAAACTTTACCAATAAACTACTCAAAATTTTTATTGCCCAAACCAGCAGTCAAATGAACGAAAAATTATTCCATACGGATCGGCCACCACACGCAGCTTGCGTGCGGTGCCCGATCCGGACCGTAGATCACCTGATCTACGGTCCCGATGTATTTTGGGGGGCCCCCCCCGAATTTTTTTTTTTTAATAAAAAAAACAGAAATAATCCTGGCCGTAGATCACCGCCAGGATCGGACACCGCATGCATCCGCATGCAGAGATGCATGCGCTGTCCGCACGCAATAATCTCTCCAAATGAACACCATTTCTCTAAGCAGTTGACTAGCTTGTCTATCATTTCTGCTGTCGATTATCAAGAATTGGCAGGCAACACCTTGGACGTTTGTGTCGACGCCGCCAGTATTTTTTATTATCAATTAAACCAACGATGATCACAAAATAAATTTGCTTAAATTGNTAATTAGTAGACAAGTCCTAATAAATTACAACATTTTCTCATAAAATTCAACTATTGAAGCAGTCCAATAAGAAAAAAAGGGAAATTATTAAACTTTACCAATAAACTACTCAAAATTTTTATTGCCCAAACCAGCAGTCAAATGAACGAAAAATTATTCCATACGGATCGGCCACCACACGCAGCTTGCGTGCGGTGCCCGATCCGGACCGTAGATCACCTGATCTACGGTCCCGATGTATTTTGGTGGGCCCCCACCGAATTTTTTTTTTTTAATAAAAAAAACAGAAATAATCCTGGCCGTAGATCACCGCCAGGATCGGACACCGCATGCATCCGCATGCAGAGATGCATGCGCTGTCCGCACGCAATAATCTCTCCAAATGAACACCATTTCTCTAAGCAGTTGACTAGCTTGTCTATCATTTCTGCTGTCGATTATCAAGAATTGGCAGGCAACACCTTGGACGTTTGTGTCGACGCCGCCAGTATTTTTTATTGTCAATTAAACCAACGATGATCACAAAATAAATTTGCATAAATTAAAATGAGAAAAGCAAGTCATCACTTATTAGCAAATTCAAAAGTCAAGCCTTATTAAACATAAAACTGTCACAGCTAATTCAATTTTATATAATGAAGCAGTTAGTACCAATAAAATTAGGAGAATATACATATTTTTTATTTGAATGCACAGATAGACGAATAAAAGGGTATTTTAAAAAGAAATTTACATGTATACCACATAATTTTATTTATTTACAAATTAAACACCTAAATTTTAATATTTATAAATCATTATCAAATTTTAATTGAAATTTGCCTGAATTAAATTTGTATGTTCAACACGTATATCTATAAGTAAATAATATCCAAGTCTTTATTTCATGTTTGAATTTTCCTTGCACTTAAATATTACTTTTATTTATTTAAATTTTATTAAATCATTTTTCTTTAAAGTCACATTTTCTTACTTTAAATAAATATAAAATATTTCTTTTAGGGGTTTTAAAAAGATTCAACAGCTCATTTTAAATGAATTTGGTGTTTAACATAATTAGATAATTTGAAATTCAAAACTCATTTTTCACTACTACTTTGAGATCCAAGCTTGTGAACTTAGCATGTTGAGACATCACCTGTAATCACAAAATTTTCACGTCCTAAAACNTTTAAAAAGATTCAACAGCTCATTTTAAATGAATTTGGTGTTTAACATAATTAGATAATTTGAAATTCAAAATTCGTTATTCACTACTACTTTGAGATCCAAGCCTGTGAACTTAGCATGTTGAGACATCACCTGTAATCACAAAATTTTCACGTCCTAAAAACTTATGGCTATCATATCTGTCTCAGATATATTGGTCTTACGTGTTGAGATCACATAATCAAACTCCCCATTCTCTATGAACATCTCGGCAATGTCCTCTCAAAAATATTTCTCGAGACGTTTTAGGAAGGTCTCTTAGATGAGATATCCAAGAGTCTCCTTACAAATCATCTCAACCATGCTTTGAGCACTTGTGATTAAGGTGACCTATTGGGAACATCAAACATGCATGTGATATTTCCTTTATTCATCTTTATGGGCCATTGAATGAGCAATTTTATTGAAGCATGATTTTTATGTTATTGCATATTTAAATCTATTGCAATGTCGGTCCTCATAATTTAATGCCACATAAGTGTTGTTGTCCACTACAATTTGGCTTCAAATGATTGTGATAGTCGGACATGCACAAATGTGTACATTATGACATCAAAGTTTCGTAACCACTTTTCCGCTCTAATAAAAATGCCACCTGATAGAATCCGTATAAGAGGAAGGAAGAAGATGTAGCAGTGGATATCTCTTTATTAATGAAAGAGGAGTAATAATTACACATAAGAAGTTCAGCTATTTAAAGGCATAAATCCTATCGGCAAATAAGTACATATATTTACAATAATAACACTGTTAATAGTCCCCCTCAAATTTAGCATCTAATGGATAGATGTTAAGTTTGTTTCTAAGCTTGTGAAAGGTGGTTGTATGTTGAGCTTTTGTGAAAATATTTGTGTTTTGATCGCAGAGTTGCTATATGTTGAACTGTAATAATTTTTGCTGCAATTTGATCTCAAATAAAGTGATGATCAATTTCGATTGTTTGATTTGGGCATGGAAGTTAGGTTTATTAGTTAGAGCAAGAACTGATGTGTTATTGCAGAAAATAGTAGTAGGAATATCCATATATAGGTGAACTTCAACTAGTAATCTTTGAATTCATATGACATCTGTTGTTGCCAAAGTGAGCTCGGTACTCCGCTTCTATAGAAGATTTAGCCACAATTTTTTGCTTTTGAACTTTCCAAAAAATGAAATTCTCACCATAGAATGTGTTGTAGTCTGGTACAGATCTTCTAGTAGAAGGATCTCCTGGCCAGTTCGAATCTGAATAAGATCGAATGATAGAATAGTTGTTGGTGAATCGAAGTCCATGAGTTGGAGTTCCTTTAAGATATCAAAGAATGTGTTTGATTTGTGGAAAATTTTTAACTGTTGGAGAGTGCATATGTTGACACACCTTGTTGACACCATAGGTTATGTTCAGTTTAGTGACCGTAAGATAGTGTAGCATACCAGCAAGTTGTCAATAAAGAGTGATATCCGAGAAAGATTGTGAGCCATTATTGCTAGTGACCTTGGTGGAACAAGAGTTAGTAGCTCGTTACAAGTCTGCATTCCAAATTTATTAAGTAATTCTGAAGTGTATAAAGTTTGATTTAAATGGTAGCCGGATTCCATCTTGTAAACTGAATGCCTAGAAATGTAGTTATTTGCCCAATCTCCTTAATTTGAAACTTGTTAGGAAGAACTTTGAATAAATTATGAATAAAATTCAGGTTATTACCTGTTACTAGAACATCCGCATGTATAAGAAAGAATGTCAGAATTCCATCCTTTTGATATATAAGAAGAGACGGATCCGCTTTGTTGAAATGAAAGCCGTGTTGAACAAGATATTATGAAAATGTATAATACCATTGATGGGGTGACTGTTTTAGACCATAGATATTCTTCCGTAAGCTACGTATGTGTTGTGGATGTTATTGATCTTAAAAACCTTGTGGTTGAGACATGAATGATTTGAATTTGTAAGAAGCGAAGAAGAACAGAGATTCAGCTGAAAACAAACCAATAAATCGAGAAAGAAAAGAAAATTCAGGTAAACAGAAAAGTTTGAAAATCAAGAAGTTGTCTCCAAGAATAGGAAAGGAATGAGGTATGCGGGAGAATCAAAGAGATAACAGAAAACGAAGAGTTGAAAAACCAAAATTTCGAAGATAATGAAATGACAAATGGACCTGCGCAGGATTTACAACTCTTATACTATAATCGAATCCGTATAAGTGGAAAGAAGAAGATGCAGCGGTGGAGATTTTTTTATCAATGATAGAATAATAATAATCACACATAACAAGTTCAGAGTACATATATTCACAATAATAACACCTAGCTGGCTAGCCGGGAGGTGCAATAGATTGGCCTGTTAAGTCAAAAGGGCTTGAAGGGAAAGCGGAACGAATGGCACCAAGGAAGACCTAGTCATGTATAGGTTTCAAGAAAATCGAGGAGCATTCATCTTGGGGTTTCATGGATAGCAAGAACCAATCTATTTTAATTATGCTGCGGGCACTTCTAACTAAGAAGTCGTGCAAATACTTCTTAGATACCGACACTCGCCCGACACGTTCTAGACATGTGTCTGATTCGTCCTTATCGTGCCCGATTTAAATAATATTAAAATAAAAAGCGAAGCATCTATCAGACATGCCTGTCGGACATGCTTGCCTTAAATTAGTGAATTAAATTATTATTATTTTCTTGAAACATCTTTGGTATAATTTTTATAAGTAAAACAAAGAAAAATATTTAAAAGTTAATCCTATATGTTCNTTTTTAAAATTGTAGCTTATTTCTTACAGGAGTAGTATTGTCTTACGTAAATCTAACTCTGAGGATTCATTCTAAATATCAATAAAACACTCAAACAACTGCATCCACTCTAAGAGTTCTTGCGTCTCATTTATGTTATGCTTGTTATCATCAACTAACTCAACCTTTTCTTCTCAATGAAGTATTCTACCAGTTTGCATTTCGTTCTCTCTCACCTAATAAATCTTTGATGTTTGTGCTCGATATTGTCACCTCAACATGATGAGTTTTCGCCATTAAAATTAACTTCACAACCCTTTTCATGACGGATCCAACGCTCAACATCAACCTGCTGTTCCTCTCAACCCCCCAACACCATCCCCATTTGTTACTTGGTAAGTTTATATGTGCATCAAAAGATTTAATTTAAAATCATGGAATTTGATGAACATAATAATAAAAAATGACCTCGGAACTAAATTGTTAACTTTAATCTGTATGTCTATAGTTGTATACGTAAATACCGACATATACATGTATATCGATATACTGAAGTGGATGAACCGAAGCCAGCCCACTGAAATAGATGAACCGAAGCCCACCCACTAAATTAGATGAACCGAAGCCCACCTATTGAAGTGATCAAACTGAAACCCACTTGACGAATTAGTTGAATTGAACCCTTCATGCCGATCTGATTATGTTTACTCTTCCTAAATGGTCAGCCTGGTCCACCTGTGCTAATGCAAATATTGGAAGAAGTCATCATGCTTAGTAAGGACTTCTGTCAATCTCTTATTAAAAGTATCGCCCTACACTTGGAACTCAATCTCTTCCCTCAAATATTAGGGACAAAATCCGTATTGGTAACACCCGACTCCCAAATCGCGAGCCTTTCGTCAAGAGATCAAAGAAAAACATCGTACATTACATGATGTAATATGTCGATTATTTTATGATATTTCTCCCTTGTGTATAAAAGGGGATGAAAAAGGACGGAGTGAGGACTTTAGATTTCCTCTCTTTCTTCTTTTAAGACCTTGTAACTCAGAGACCTTCGACAGGCCACGCGATCTAATTGATCGAAGATAAGAATTCCACACATTTCCTAAGGTTCTCTCTCAAGATTTTGGTCAATCTCTCCTTCTCTCTATGACGTATCTTTTATATTATTAGATCTTTCATCAGGCTATATATATTCACAAACGATACAAAACTCTATGTATAAAATAGAATCAAAAGCAGTATATTATTAAATAGCTTTTTTCTTATCAAATGCTCAATAGCATTTCTTCGTTGACATTTCAGTATTAAATCTCCACGAGCTCCGCTAAGCTCAACCCCGATCAAGTGTTGGACTGCCGAGCTCGTCCTGAAAATAGTTAAACAGCTAAACTATTTTATCAAATTTAAAAATTGTATTAAAATGTATACTGATATATCTTATTAATCAACCTTCTAAACATATAAGAGAAAATTTTCAGCCCACTTAACCCTGTCGTCTCAACTGGCATTGTTCGGTCCATAATTGTCAGAACTGGCCAGCCAAATTCAGTTTACATCAGTGCTGTGACTTATGTTTCGTAGCATTTTTTTTTATTTACATGCAAATATTTCTATACAAAAAAATCACTATTTAAATTATTTAAATATATGCACCAAAACTATCGACACGAATATCAAAGCAATCNAAATTTAAAAATTGTATTAAAATGTATACTGATATATCTTATTAATCAACCTTCTAAACATATAAGAGAAAAATTTCAGCCCACTTAACCCTGTCGTCTCAACTGGCATTGTTCGGTCCATCATTGTCAGAACTGGCCAGCCAAATTCAGTTTACATCAGTGCTGTGACTTATGTTTCGTAGCATTTTTTTTTATTTACATGCAAATATTTCTATACAAAAAATCACTATTTAAATTATTTAAATATATGCACCAAAACTATCGACACGAATTTCAAAGCAATTAAGCGACTCAGGATAATGACTGAACAACTGAGGCATCAGACTAAGAGAACGTGATCCAAGTCGACCATTCAACAACCGACAGCTCAGTCGAAGCCACCAGATACATTATGGCGAGGGATTCAATCAGTGGGCCACACCTACAGTCCCAAACTGCATAAACTCTTCACAATGGCACTCGACCGCAACGAATCGATCGACCAACCTTTTACTTAGGCAGACACGATTGCCACTCGACCGGCCGTCTTAGTCGGCCAAACTCAAGTGCGTCGACAAGCTGGTTACCACCACATTGAATTCAAATTGTAATATAGATTGTTTTCTTTCTTTTTAGTTGAACTTTTTGGAGTCGCCAACTTGTCTTATTGTCATTGTGTAATTCTCTTTCCAGATAAGTTTCTCTTTTGAGAGGAGCTGAAAAAAAAAGAAAATACAACAAAAATAGACAAACAATATAAAAAGAAAATGAAAAACTTTCATAATGTAGGCTAGCGTGATAGCCCGAGAATGTACTTCCGAAACGAGATTGAATCGAAAATGCATTTGAAAAATATCCATGAAGAAAACCTATGAAAGCAACCCACAACCAGAGAGTCAAGTTTTTGTGTTTGTTATGGGTTAAGAGCATCTCCTAAAAGAAAATATTCCTTAGGTTAATTATATCTTGAGGGATGTCTANCACAACGAGAGAGTCAAGTTTTTGTGTTTGTTATGGGTTAAGAGCATCTCCTAAAAGAAAATATTCCTTAGGAAACCAAAAGATTTTGATTATTTCAAGTAGGAGAATCTCGAGGGATGTCTGAGAATACTCTCGATAAAAATGATCTTGCTGAAATTACTTTTAATCTGGTAATTTAGGAAACCAAAAGATTTTGATTATTTCAAGTAGGAGAATCTCGATGCTTTCGATACCTATATCGGGCCATAGGGAAAAGGGTGAATCACTGTATCCACTACGGGCGATGGCACCTAGACATGCAGGGCTNAATTTAGGAAACCAAAAGATTTTGATTATTTCAAGTAGGAGAATCTCGATGCTTTCGATACCTATATCGGGCTATAGGGAAAAGGGTGAATCACTATATCCACTATGGGCGATGGCACCTAGACATGCAGGGCCCACAAAACGATATCAACGATTTGTTTTTTTTTAAAGGGATGGCAAGGCTCAAAGGAGATGTCAATAGAAAATGGGAGGAGTCTCTGAGCAGGCAGAGGTGGCCAGGTTAGAATGTCATCAATCCTTCATCGCAAGTTATGGAAACCCAAGTTACTGGATCATGAAGGTAGTCGACTCAACCCGACCAGAGACCTCTTATCAANCAACGATTTGTTTTTTTTTAAAGGGATGGCAAGGCTCAAAGGAGATGTCAATAGAAAATGGGAGGAGTCTCTAAGCAGGCAAAGGTGGCCAGGTTAGAATGTCATCAATCCTTCATCGCAAGTTATGGAAACACTAAGTTACTGGATCATGAAGGTAGTCGACCCAACCCGACCAGAGACCTCTTATCAGNCTAGCCTTAGGAGTTTCTTATTGACCATTCTAGCAGACTAGTAATAGAGCCCACCTCCCATAGAATTTCAAGCCACTTCTTGGCTCATTTTTGTGCGGACCTCANAATAGGTTAGCACGTATTATATCATGCAACACATATGAGTTATGTCTAGTGGGAGGAGATAAACAACACCTGCAGAAAGAGGTCAATATATGAATCATTACATTGCTCCTTCCTTTTTGTACCNATTCTAAATTTTAAATTTTATCTTGAAACTTTTATTAATAAAATTTTGAAAAGACATTATTTTGTCCTTATATAGCCTGAATTTCATTTTTCGCAGAGCCCAGACAAACCAACAAGCCAAGAAAAATAAAAGGCAAACACAATCCATGAAAGTAAAGACACGCCAAACAAAATAATATAAGGCTGGTGTCGTTGGGTCTACAAATCCCAGGAAAGCAAGAAAAGCGATCGAACTCCGCATATACATGTCAGTCCCAAATTTATACATGAATATGAATTCAAAATTAAGGTACGGGACAGNCTTGAAACTTTTATTAATAAAATTTTGAAAAGACATTATTTTGTCCTTATAGAGCCTGAATTTCATTTTTCGCAGAGCCCAAACAAACCAACAAGCCAAGAAAAATAAAAGGCAAACACAATCCATGAAAGTAAAGACACGCCAAACAAAATAATATAAGGCTGGTGTCGTTGGGTCTACAAATCCCAGGAAAGCAAGAAAAGCGATCGAACTCCGCATATACATGTCAGTCTCAAATTTATACATGAATATGAATTCAAAATTAAGGTACGGGGCAAGAGTAGCTACTTCTAATCCCCATCACGAGATTTGGTGAGTCATGCGTCTCAAAACCAGTGCCCGTACCTTATTTCTGATACAGACTCAATATTAGGGACTCTATCAAATATATGATAAAATAAATAAAACACGATTCGACCTGCAGAATAGGTTAGCACGTATTATATCATGCAACACATATGAGTTATGTTTAGTGGGAGGAGATAAACAACACCTGCAAAAAGAGGTTAATATATGAATCATTACATTGCTCCTCCCTTTTTGTACCTGTGTGTGTGTGTGTATTTTTGGCATGGCTCATTATACAAGACCGCCTTAATATAATACCATGCATATCAAAATCAATGAACATGTTGTTGACCTCATTTTCAGTGAGTTATTAGTCTCCTACTCCCAGAACCCAGAATCTAGCCTTAGGAGTTTCTTATTGACCATTCTAGCAGACTAGTAATAGAGCCCACCTCCCATAGAATTTCAAGTCACTTCTTGACTCATTTTTGTGCAGACCTCGTATGAGTAGTCCCAAGCAATTAACTCTTAGTTGCAAGAGCTAAGGGCTAACATGTAGATGACTCGAAAATGAGTTCCTACAGGATTAGAAGGACATAGGTGAATCCTCCATGACTCGGTAACGCAAACACCACAATTCACACATTGCACCAACATTTAAACTGAAGTCGATTTTCAAAATGATCCGTCACAAACCCAAAATTCAATATTAAATTTGACACATCTTTGACTTGTCTATCGACGAACTCGTCCAGACGACCCCGGATGACGAAACAGACCACACAGGTTCGTCCGGCACGNCTGAAGTCGATTTTCAAAATGATCCGTCACAAACCCAAAATTCAATATTAAATTTGACACATCTTTGACTTGCCTATCGACGAACTCGTCCAGATGACCCCGGATGACGAAACAGACCACACAGGTTCGTCCGGCACATTGACTTTAGCTAGGAAGGACAACTGTATCACTATGGTTTCAAACATGAGCTATCAACACGAAAATCGATACATGTTTTTTTCAGTGGGATGCGGGGCCCGGGCTTAACCCAGATTTAACTCGAATTCGATTCAGGCTAGACTCGAGCTGAACAATGGTTAAACAATTTTGAACTTCACATTTTAAATTTCAAATGAACCATTTAATCTCATTTTAATGAAATTTAATTAGGAGTTGTTATACGCCAAATAAACTCCTCTAGTAATGGAAACTCATCAATTACACGCATAACCGTCATTCTGGAATCCCGGATATAAAAAAAACTGCTCCCCGCCTCATTCGAGAGGCACGCCAGCTTCGCCACCCCCCTCTCTTGACAANGGCTTAACCCAGATTTAACTCGAATTCGATTCAGGCTAGACTCGAGCTGAACAATGGTTAAACAATTTTGAATTTCACATTTTAAATTTCAAATGAATCATTTAATCTCATCTCAATGAAATTTAATTAGGAGTTGTTATATGCCAAATAAACTCCTCTAGTAATGGAAACTCATCAATTACGCGCATAATCGTCATTCTGGAATCCCGGATATAAAAAAAATTGCTCCCCGCCTCATTCGAGAGGCACGCCAGCTTCGCCTCCCCCCTCTCTTGACAGAGCCCGCTCCACCTCTCTTCCTTGGCACAGAAAACTCCTCCACCTTCGGCTCTCCCGCTCGCCTCACCCGCTCCTCTTCTACGAACAAAAAAAAAACACTCATCTCTTGCCTCCATTGCTCGATTCGCCTCTCCCGCTCGCCTCACCCGCTCTGTGAACCGAAGCCGCTCCTCCTCTACGACTCGATCACATCTCTAGCCAAGCTCCTGCTCGCCTCCCTCGCTCGACCGAACTCTCTCTTCTTCTCTCTCGAGCCCGACTCCCTCTGCACCGCCCGCCCTCGCTCGACTTCGCCTCTTCACCTCGGCACAGAGACCTTTACTTGGCTCCCCTTTCTCGATCGAAGCATTCGCCAGCTTACCTCTCTCTCTCACGACCGAATCCTCGCGTCTAACACCCTCACCGAGCCGAACNCTCTACGACTCGATCACATCTCTAGCCAAGCTCCTGCTCGCCTCCCTCGCTCGATCGAACTCTCTCTTCCTCTCTCTCGAGCCCGACTCCCTCTGCACCGCCCGCCCTCACTCGACTTAGCCTCTTCACCTCGGCA
Source organism: Phalaenopsis hybrid cultivar (assembly GCA_002079205.1). NCBI lineage: Eukaryota > Viridiplantae > Streptophyta > Magnoliopsida > Asparagales > Orchidaceae > Phalaenopsis > Phalaenopsis hybrid cultivar. The sequence goes on along the minus strand of JXCR01073751.1, from coordinate 55,537 downwards.
CAGAGACCTTTACTTGGCTCCCCTTTCTCGATCGAAGCATTCACCAGCTTACCTCTCTCTCTCATGACCGAATCCTCGCGTCTAACACCCTCACCGAGCCGAACTCTCCCCTTCCTCCCGACAAAAGCCCTGCACCAAAAGCCTTGCCTGCTCGCCTACTCTATGCGTCGAACACCACTCGACACCCTCTCCGCCTCCCTCTTCTTCACGCAAAAGAAGCTCTCCCACTCCTTCCTCTCTCGCCCAGAAGCCTTCGCCTCTCTCCTCACGCTCGATCCCGCACCCCTCCTCCTTCACAGACTGAAAACCTTNCCTTCCTCCCGACAAAAGCCCTGCACCAAAAGCCTTGCCTGCTCGCCTACTCTATGCGTCGAACACCACTCGGCACCCTCTCCGCCTCCCTCTTCCTCATGCAAAAGAAGCTCTCCCACTCCTTCCCCTCTCACCCAGAAGCCTTCGCCTCTCTCCTCACGCTCGATCCCGCACCCCTCCTCCTTCACAGACTCAAAGCCTCNTGTCATGGGTAACAATTCACTTTATATTCCTTCTTGAACACAAGTAATGTGGTAAGTGAAATTGAGCTTAAACGTTAGATACGTGAATACATTGGAATTGAGTGACATGCATATTCAATACACTTTACTATTAGCATACTTTTCATTATGCACGTCTACACATTTATATGGGTAATCTTTCTTTAAATTGAATTCTCATACCAACTTCTCGGTATACCTTTGCGAGGTAAATTCGGACGTGGTCGAAGCGTTAAATGATCGTGAAGCTACCCGTGAAACAGATGAGAGGGACGACATCAAACTTCGAGCGTCGGACTGCTACTTCGACGAGGAGCTTGGAGACAATTTTGTTGGCAGCACGACAAGAAGCTTGAATCGAGTAACAAGAGGATCTTCTTCAGCAATCTCTCTCCTTAGTTTAAATAACGACCCATAGGACTTCGAGGTAGCTTGCCCAGCACGCCGTAAATCCTCACACCCTCTTTAGGCACCTGTGCAACCATGTTGTACAACTTAAGTCCTAATTCGTTTTTGTTTTTGAGTTTGTCGTTCGTTACGACGTAAACCCTCATCTTTTTGCGGGCTATTTGCATAATCGGGTATTATGCAAATATAAGTCCCAAATAATAAAATTGACAGGATTAAACACCTAAATAACATCATTTTCAAAACTCTACCATACATTAGGATAGTTTGGGAACACTGAGATTTCTCCTCAGGATCTGTGGCATCCCCTACCTTTTTCTTCTTTTGAACTCCTGAAAATAACTGTTCATATTTGAGCCACTCCCACTTGTCTTTCCATGTCCTACCGTGAAAACCTAAACCTCAAATTTTTGAAGACTACTACCTCTGAACATTATCGAGAGTTTTATCAAGTGACCCCTATCATTTGGGATGTAATTAACTATAGAGACTTGCCTCTATAGGGAACTTAAAACCCAGGTAAAATAAATTCTATTTAATCTTTATACTAGATAGGGGCACTTGTCGGTCACACATAAAATGTTCACAGGCCAAACATATGTCACAAATCTCTTAGTTTGCAGGATTGAGTGTAGTATTCGCGGAAGGTGTAGTATTTGCGGTATCCGACACGATTATACAAATTATTAAACGAATGAGATCCATTTGGTTTCATTTTTTGAAAATTAAAACTTACTTTCAAAACCCATACTATATACTTATTATATTAAATTAAATTTCAAAATCAATTTTCAAAATTTTAAAAAAGTTGATGGACACATGCAAGCAGAACAGAAGCACAAAAGGTGATGCCCCGCAAAGAACTACAGTCAGAAAAAAATAACAACCTAGCATCCTAATCCTTAGCCTGACACACCATCTATCGAGAAATGTCCTAACCAACATCTAAGTGCAGGTTTAAGTTTATGATTACTGTATGACTTTGATGAGGTCGTCACACCGACCCCATCCTAAAAATCCAAGAGATCCAAAGAGATCGTCCTAACGATCCAAGGGATCTAAATAATGTCACCAAAGATGAATTTTAGAAAGAGGTGGGCCTTACAATTGACCTAACTAGCTATTTACATTATTTTGAAAAGTAGGATGGATATCATAAGTATAAAAGTAATAAATTTTTTTTTTATTTTATAATATGGTCAATAAATGCAGATCTGTAACAGACAATGTGATACAAGTTATATCTCTTTAATTCTTAGCATATTCATACTAGTGTTGATCCTGATGCAATAACTAGCATTGCACACTGAATTCTACCAGACAAACAACGCTCGTTAAAGCATCCTAATTAACACATGGTTCATTCACCTAACAAGCTTAATTTTCTATCAAGACACATAAGGTGATGTTCATACAATCATGCAGGATGACACAATCAAGTTTGCACACATTGTGAATTCCTTATGGCATTCAAGTGTGATGTCATAAGAGATGAGGTGGCGTGCTCTCTATATAGGAGGTTCACACACCGACCAGCTAGCATTGCTAGCCACCTCTCATCCAAGGATTTGCATGTATCAAGCCACACACATATGGTGGCATATGTGTGCGGCAGTACCACAAGTGTTGGTGCTCATTGAGACACCACATGCAAACAGATGTCAAAGGCAATGACTTGATTTTCATGCATCAATATTTACCATATCACATAACATTAAAAGATTCATTTTTATGCACATAAAAGTATGAATTCAAGCATGTTATACAAGGAATGCAAATGCAAGTGCAAAGCAAAGCAACTAGCAATTGATTGGTTAATTGAGCTTTGGTGGTTAATCAAAACCAAATGGATTGGATTTACCAATCGGGCCTTCATGACTGATCGAACCAAAGTGATCGGTTTTACCAATTGGGCTTTGGCAGCTAATCAAACCAAGGTGTGGTTTTATCGATTGGGCATTGGTGGCTGATTGAGCTAGAGTGAGTTCGTTTTACAGATCGGGTCTTTGTGGCCGATCAAACTAAAGTGATTGGTTCTACCAATCGGGTCTTCATGGACGATCAAACCAAAGTCACTAGTTTTACTGATCGAGCCTTCATGTCAGATCAAGCCAGAGTGATTTGGTTTTACCGATCAGACCTTCATGGCCAATCGAACCACAATGATTGGTTTTACCGATCGAGCCTTCGTGGCCAATCAAACAAAAGTGTGGTTTTACCGATTGGGCCTTGGTGGTTGATCAAATGAATTGTGGTTTTGTGTTTGGCCTTGGTGGTCGATCGAACTGGAGTGACGTTTTGTGATCGGCCTTGGTGATGGTTTTGTGGTTGGCCTTGGTGGTCGATCAAACCAAGGTGGGTGCATATGCAAAGTATCATGTAATACATACAAGCAAATGAAACATAATGCATTTCAATAGCAAATTTGATTCATTCTAACGTTTTCACATAGGATTCTAGGCTTTTAGCTCTTGCATACGCGACACGATCGCCTCCGGCTTTGGCGAGGAACACGGAAAACTTCATTCTCCAATTTCTTGTAGGAAAAGTCTTTCATTGTTTGTAGGACGAACTAGCTACAAAGTTTTTTTTTTCATCTTACAACTCTCCACAATCTTGTAAAATAGACTAGTTACAAAGTTTTTTTCATTCTTCAAGATCCAACTATTTTAACCCCTCTAAAGAAGGTTGGAAGCGCCAAAGCTGTGGGAAATTAGGATTCCGACCCATTAGGATTTAGGTCTAGGGTTTATAAGGAAACACTCTTGGCTTCGTTAGGGATTTGGTCACAAATGTAAAGTCCTAAAATAAGGCTTTCTCTAAGATGCAATTGGTCAATCAATAGGCGTATGGTCGTGCAGACTAGCGTCAATCGGTCTACTTGCCTAGCTTAGGCGACCAAAGCCTATGACGACACCACGAAGCTGGCCGACCAAAAGGCATATGGCTAAGCTTACCAATATCGCTCGACCAATCAGATCATCCAATAACGGGCGATCGATTTAACCGGATGACACCAGGTGGCCAGTCAAACCTGTCTCGTGTGGGTGACCAAACCCACCACATTTAGCGAAATCTATTCCTAGAGTTGACTAAGAAAAAAATGCAAGGGTTTCACGAGACTCACCAATGTGGAGGTTGATTGAAGTCTGACTTTGCTCCGGAAGAAGCTCTCCCATTGATGGAGAATTTAAGGAAGCTCCACGCAAATCCTTAAATTCCTTCTCGCTCCCAAAAAAGCCTCTCAAGGTATACAGAGAAGAAGAGTGAGAGAATGAAAGGTATATAAGTGTCTTAGGTAAACGAGTATAGCATAAACAAATATGACGGACACATACCTTGTGAGGGGGTTGTTCGTGGCTCTTTACGTTGTAATGAAGTCACCACCTCGCAAGTGGTCGTAACTCTGACGAAACTTCTGACCAAAAGGAGAAGGAAGCTGCCGAAATCACAGACGATTTGGTCACCGACCTCAAGAGACAGGCATTGACACGACAACATGAGACTGAGGGAAGCTCGACTAGCATCATTGGTGGCAGAATGATGACTTGATCTTTAGCAGGTCATCACTGGCCATTGCAAAATGACCTTCACAAGGAGCTACGTGTAAACATTGATGGTGTAGGCCTAGAAGTACGAAGACAACCTTCTTATCGAGAACACAAACGCTAATGCATCTTTGTCTGCTAGCGGGTAATAACTTTTTGTGCCAAAGAGAATCTTGCAAACATATTAAATATGCCATTGAATCAACTTTTCCTCCTTAAAAGGTGAAACAACTAGGTAGATATAAAATATCTCTCGTTTGACAAGCTTTGATAAAAGGGTGGCGAGGCAAACATATCTTGAGCTACTCAAAAGCAACCTGACATTTATTTGTCCACTAGAAACCAATATTGCGAGCACCTCTAGTATCTTGAAGAACAACAAATACTTATCTCCAAAGAGAGTTAAAAAGCAGGAAATGATAGCTATGTGTTTATTTAGGCGCTGCACTTCCTTGATGTTTCTCGGGGGGCACCATGTCTCTCAGCGCATTACTCTTCTCATGATTCACCATGATCCCAAATGAGTGGCCATGAACCAAAAAAAATTTTTTGACGTGACTCCAAAGGTACATTTAGCTGAGTTGAAGTGAAAGTGGTTTGAATTCATGCATTATTTACGGATATCACTCAAACTTTATAAATAGAATAATACTCACTTCATGAAAGGGGAGTTAAAGCTACAGCTAGACTTGAACTTGGAGGAGGAGGAGTCAGTATTCAGAGCCGTTAATGACTGAAGGCTAAACGATCTCTTCCTACCTCCGTTGCTACCAACCACCATCGACCACCTCCCACCGGTTGTCATCTACTACTGTTGCCTGTCGCCTCCTTGCATAGTAACGACGTATGTTGCAATGAAGCATCTTGTGAAGTAACACAATACCCAAAACACCCTCCAACGACATACTCCAAATACATTATATCCTGCATTTCCACGAGCAATTCCTAATTCCAACCCCTCTCGACCGTTATGCAACGAACGTTTTTGTGTACAAACATTGTACTTAGAGAAGCTTTGCAACTCTTTCCCCATTGTAGGAAAAGGGANTGTCATGGGTAACAATTCACTTTATATTCCTTCTTGAACACAAGTAATGTGGTAAGTGAAATTGAGCTTAAAAGTTAGATACGCAAATACATTGGAATTGAGTGACATGCATATTCAATACACTTTACTGTTAGCATACTTTTCATTATGCACGTCTGCACATTTATATAGGTAATCTTTCTTTAAATTGAATTCTCATACCAACTTCTCGGTATAAATTTGAACGTGGTCGAAGCGCTAAATGATTGTGGAGCTACCCGTGGAACAGACGAGAGGGATGACATCAAACTTCACGCCAGACTGCTACTTTGAAGAGGAGCTTGGAGACAACTTTGTGGGCAGCACAATAAGAAGCTTGAATCGAGTAATAAGAGGATTTTCTTCAGCAATCTCTCTCCTTAGTTTAAATAACGACCCATAGGACTTCGAGGTAGCTCCCCCAGCACGACGTAAATCCTCACACCCTCTTTTGGCACCTGTGCAACCATGTTGTACAGCGTAAGTCCTAATTCGCTTTAGGTTTTGAGGTTGTCGTTCGTTACGATCACCTCTTTGCGGGCTATTTGCATAATCAAATATTATACAAATATAAGTCCCAAATAATAAATTGACAGGATTAAACACCTAAATAACATCGTCTCCAAAACTCAGTCATACATTAAGATAGTTTGGGAACACTGAGGTTTCTCCTCAGGATCTGTGACATGCCCTACCTTTTCCTACTTTTGGACTCCTGAAAATAACTGTTCATATTTGAGCCACTCCCACTTGTCTTTTCATGTCCTACCGTGAAAATCTAAACCTCGAATTCTTGAAGACTACTACCTCTGATCATTATCAAGAGTTTTATTAAGTGACTCCCGTCATTTGGGATGTAATTAACTATAGAGACTTGCCTCTATAGGGAACCTAAAACCCAGGAAAAATAAACTCTATTTAATCTTTATATTAGATATGTGCACTTGTCGGTCACATATAAAAGGTTCACAGGCCAAACATATGTCACAAATCTCTTAGTTTGCAGGATTGAATCCATCGCCGAGGTATACACTTATATTTCGGGAAGGTGTAGTATTTGCGGTATCTGACACAATTATACAAATTATTAAACGAATGAGATCCATTTGGTTTCATTTTTCGAAAATTAAAACTTACTTTCAAAACTCATACTATATACCTATTATATTAAATTAAATTTCAAAATCAATTTTCAAAATTTTAAAAAAGTTGATGGACACATGCAAATGTCCTAACCAACATTAAAGTGCAGATTTAAGTTTCCGATTACCGTATGACTTTGATGAGGTCGTCGCACCGACCACATCCTAAAGATCCAAGAGATCTAAAGAGATCGTCCTAACGATCCAAGGGATCTAAATAATGTCACCAAAGATGAATTTTAGAAAGAGGTTGGCCTTACAATTGACCTAACTAGCTATTTACATTATTTTGAAAAGTGGGATGGATATCATAAGTAGAAAAGTAAAATTTTTTTATTATTATTATAAAATATGGTCATTAAATGCAGACCTGTAACAAACAATGTGATACAAGTTATATCTCTTTGATTCTTAGCATATTCATACTAGTGTTGATCCCGATGCAATAACTAGCATTGCACATCAAATTTTACCAGAAACAACGCTCGTTAAAGCATCCTAATTAACACATAGGTCATTCACCTAACAAGCCTAATTTGCTATCAAGACACATAAGGTGATGCTCATACAATCATGCAGGATGACACAATCAAGTTTGCACACATTGTGAATTGCTTATGGCATTCAAGTGTGATGCTATAAGAGATGAGATGGCGTGCTCTATATAGGAGGTTCACACACCGACCAACTAGCATTGCTAGCCACCTCTCATCCAAGGATTTGCAAGTATCAAGTCACACACATATGGTGGCATATGTGTGCGGTAGTACCACAACTGTTGGTGCTCATTGAGACACCACATGCAAACAGATGTCAAAGGCAATGACTTGATTTTCATGCACCAGTATTTACCATATCAGAGAACATTCAAATATTCATTTTTATGCACATACAAGTATGAATTCAAGCATGTTATACAAGGAATGCAAATGCAAGTGCAAAGCAAAGCAACTTGCAATTGATTGATTAATTGAGCTTTGATGGTCAATCAAAACCAAATGGATTGGATTTACCGATCGGGCCTTCATGGCTGATCGAACCAAAGTGATTGGTTTTACCAATCGGGCCTTGACAACTAATCAAACCAAGGTGTGGCTTTACCGATTGGGCATTGGTGGCTGATTGAGCTAGAGTGAGTTCGTTTTACAGATCGGGTCTTCGTGGCCGATTAAACCAAAGTAATGGGTTCTACCGATCGGGTCTTCATGACCGATCAAACCAAAGTCATTAGTTTTATAAATTGAGCCTTCATGTCAGATCAAGCCAGAGTGATTTGGTTTTACCGATCAGACCTTCATGGCAGATTGAACCACAATGACTGGTTTTACCGATCGAGCCTTCGTGGCCGATCAAAGCAAAGTGTGGTTTACTGATTGGGCCTCGGTGGCTGATCAAATGAATTGTGGTTTTGTGATCGGCCTTGGTGTTCAATCGAACTGGAGTGAGGTTTTGTGATCGGCCTTGGTGATGGTTTTGTGGTTGGCCTTGGTGGTCGATCAAACCAAGGTGGGTGCATATGCAAAGTGTCATATAAGACATACAAGCAAATGAAACAGAATGCATTCCAATAACAAATTTGATTCATTCTAAAGTTTTCACATAGGATTCTAGGCTTTTAGCTCTTGGATACGCCACACGATCGCCTCCGGCTTTGGCGAGGAACACAGAAAACTTCATCCTCCAATTTCTTGTAGGAAAAGTCTTTCATTGTTTGTAGGACGGACTAGCTACAAAATTTTTTTTTTCATCCTACAACTCTCCACGATCTTGTAAAATAGACTAGTTACAAAGCTTTTCTCATTCTTCAAGATCCAACTATTTTAACCCCTCTAAAGAAGGTTGGAAGCGCCAAAGCTGTGGGAAATTAATATTCCGACCCATTAGGATTTAGGTCTAGGGTTTATAAGGAAACTCTCTTGGCTTCATTAGGGATTTGGTCACAAATGTAAAGTCCTAAACTAAGGCTTTCTCTAAGATGAAACTAATCAATCAATAGGCGTATAGTCGTGCCAACTAGCGTCAGTCGGTCTACTTGCCTAGTTTAGGCGACCAAAGCCTATGATGACACTACGAAGTTGGCCGGCCAAAAGGCATATGGCCGAGCCTACCGATATCGCTCACCAATCAGATCATCTAATAACGGGCGATCGATTGAACCGGATGACACCAGATGGCTAGTCAAACCTGTCTCATGTGGGTGACCAAACCCACCATATTTAGCGAAATCTATTCCTAGGGTTGACTAAGAAAAAAACTGCAAGGGTTTCACGAGACTCACCAATGTGGAGGTTGATCGAAGTTTGACTTTGCTCCGGAAGAAGCTCTCCCATTGATGGAGAATTTAAGGAAGCTCCACGCAAATCCTAAAATTCCTTCTCTCTCCCAAAAAAAGCCTCGAAAGGTATACAAAGAAGAAGAGTGAGAGAATGAAAGGTATATAAGTGTCTTAGGTAAATGAGTATAGCATAAACAAATATGACTGACACGTACCTTGTGAGGGGGTAGTTCATGGCTCTTTGTGTTGTAATGAGGTTGCCACCCCGCAAGTGGTCGTAACTCTAACGAAGCTTCTGACCAAAAGGAGAAGGAAGCTACCGAAATGGCAAACGATTTGGTAACCGACCTCAAGAGACAGGCATCAACACAACAACATGAGACTGAGGGAAGCTCGGCTAGCATCGTTGGCGGCAGATTGATGACTTGATCTTTAGCAGGTCATCACTGACCATTGCATAATGACCTTCACAAGGAGCTACGTGTAAACATTGATGGTGTAGGCCTAGAAGTACGGAGATAGCCTTCTTATTGAGAACACAAACGCTAATACATCTTTGTCCACTAGCGGGTAATGACTTTCTGTGCCAAAGAGAATCTTGCAGACATATTAAATATGCCATTGAATCAACTTTTCCTCCTTAAAAGGTGAAACAACTAGGTAGATATAAAATATCTCTCGTTTGACAAGCTTTGATAAAAGGGTGGCGAGGCAAACATATCTTGAGCTACTCAAAAACAACCTGACATTCATTTGTCCACTAGAAACCAATAATGCGAGCACCTCTAGTATCTTGAAGAGCAACAAATACTTATCTCCAAAGAGAGCTAAAAAGCATGAAATGATAGCTATGTGTTTGTTTAGGCACTGCACTTCGTTGATGTTCCTCAGGGGCACCATGTCTCTCAGCGCATTACTCTTCTCATGATTCACCATGATCCCAAATGAGTGGCCATGAACCAAAAAAAAATTTCTAACGTGACTCCGAAGGTACATTTAGCTGAGTTGAAGTGGAAGTGATCTGAATTCATGCATTATTTACGGATATCACTCAAACTTTATAAATAGAATAATACTCCCTTCATGAAAGGGGAGTTAAAGCTATAGCTAGACTTGAACTTGGAGGAGGAGTCAGTATTCAAAGCCGTTAATGACTGAAGGCTAAACTATCCCTTCTTACCTCCGTCGCTACCAACCACCATCGACCACCTCCCACCGGTTGTCATTGACTACTGTTGCCTGTCGCCTCCTTGCATAGTAACGACGTATGTTGCAATGAAGCATCTTGTGAAGTAACACAATACCCAAAACACCCTCCAACGACATACTCCAAATACATTATATCCTGCATTTCCACGGGCAATTCCTAATTCCAACCCCTCTCGACCGTTATGCAACGAATGCTTTTGTGTACAAACATTGTACTTAGAAAAGCTTTGTAACTCTTTCCCCACTGTAGAAAAAGGGGTTCATATTTGTGCTTGCAAATTTATTGGATCATTTTGATTGGACTAGGCCCGGTGATTTTTTTTTTCTTTTCGGAGTTTTCAACAAAAAAATTTCCGATGCCTTTTCCTGTTATTTTATCATTTGTGTGTCTCTACTGGATTTTATACAATGCTAAGATATAATTTATTACTCTATCGCGACAAATTTTTTTAGCACACAACATGAATAAATACAATTATAAAGAAAAACAAGTGAATNAAAGGGATTCATATTTGTGCTTGCAAATTTATTGGATCATTTTGATTGGACTAGGCCCGGTGATTTTTTTTTCTTTTCGGAGTTTTCAACAAAAAAATTTCCGATGCCTTTTCCTGTTATTTTATCATTTGTGTGTCTCTACTGGGTTTTATACAATGCTAAGATATAAATCTATTACTCTATCGCGACAATTTTTTTAGCACACAACATGAATAAATACAATTATAAAGAAAAACAAATGAACTATATATATACATGTATATTATATTCAAATCAAATGATATTTAATTAAAATGAAAATATTTAATACAAATTGTAAGATATTCAACCATAAATATGGAACAATATTTAAGAATATTTTTATATAAAAAATAGTTTAACATGGTATATGAAATTTCTTCTGTTTGACAAGTATCTTTTTATCCCGTTATATTTTATTCCAACATATCTTTATACATGCATGAATACATACATACAATTAATATTTAAAATAAAAATATAAAAGTTACAATTAGTTTTCAAAAAGTATATAATTTCTAAGTAGCAAATATAAAGTTCAGGTTTAAACTGAATAAGAGATGGATATTGCAGGACTAGATTAAATTTTCATGAAAATTTTGTTTCATTCCAATTGTCAGCAGTTACTTTCTGTTCTAAATCTTTTGGAAGTTTTTATTTATTTTTTTCGAATTTACTTTTTTTGTTTCAAATGTGTTTTTAACAGCTAACATGGCCTTTTCCAAAGGATCTTCTGGTTTTAAACTATAAGGGAAATTCAGTTTATATCAGCTCCATTACAGATCTGTTATTTTGAATTGCTCTTCAGAACCTGGCCACGGAAAATACCATCAAATTTATTCAGAAAATAGATTTTAGTGGAAAGGTCTACAATGGAAAAGAAAGGAGTTGAATCTTCAATCAACACTAAGTTAAAACCTTCTCAAAATCTTTAGTTAAGATAAAAGTGTATTTTATATTCATAAAGTATATTATGTACGGTAAATATAAAAATATGTCAGCACGAATCTCAAGGCAGATGAACGACTCAGGAGGATGCGGACAATCAAATAATTCCTTCGACGATCATTTTTGGTTGAATATCAGCAAGAGAAGCATCTTGTTCGAACAATCGGTGGAAGGCGCCAGGAGAAGCTCCCGCAGGGTAGTAAACAACCTTCAGGATGATCAACAGAGAGCACTTTTATGGACTAGATATTGATCGAGCTAAGGCTTACCAAAAAATTGGCAACTCTCATCAATCGAAGCAGACCCGGTCTTATTGTATGCAAATAACTCTATAATTACCAAAAAAAAGTCCCTCCCCTGAAAAGTTAATGATGAAGGGGTTAATATATACTTTTGTAATGCTGGAACCGATACCTATAAATAAAAGTTTATATCATGAACAAATGACACTCTCTTTTTATGCTCCCTACTGTGCTCTCTCTCTCTCTCTAATTATTTTCTAGCATAATGTTATATTCATTAGATGTATTTCTTGGATACTTTTGGATTTAACATGTATTGATGTGTTATTAATAAATTTTTATCAAGAATGAATCTCAATGCATTTTTATAAGAGATTTTTCAAGTTCAAATTCATGATCATCCGAGCCCAAATTTCAAAAAGTTTATAGTCAACCTAGCTGTCTCAACAAGACGAACCCAATGTTATCAAAATTTATTCAATCCGAGCCCAATTAAGCCTATAACAAGTCATTGAAGTATAATTTTTGGCTTTCAATTGTATTTAAATGGTCAAATGAAATCCAAATTTGACATATTTATAGTCAAATCGAGCTTTTTGACGAAAAGAATCCAACTGGCCTAAAATTACTCAACTCTGAGGTCAAGGCACCCAAATAATTAAAAAAATAAAACTATATTCAATGGAAATCAGTTAGGATCGTTCGATCAGGAGATTTGGGAAGTTATGTGCCAAAAAATCAAAATGTTCATCCCCAAATGCTTTAAATAAACCCATTATCTTTTCTTAGGGAGATGAGAAGAAAAANTTTTTAACAGCTAACATGGCCTTTTCCAAAGGATCTTCTGGTTTTAAACTATAAGGGAAATTCAGTTTATATAAGCTCCATTACAGATCTGTTGTTTTGAATTGCTCTTCAGACCCTGGCCACGGAAAATACCATCAAATTTATTCAGAAAATAGATTTTAGTGGAAAGGTCTACAATGGAAAAGAAAGGAGTTGAATCTTCAATCAACACTAAGTTAAAACCTTCTCAAAATCTTTAGTTAAGATAAAAGTGTATTTTATATTCATAAAGTATATTGTGTATGGTACATATAAAAATATGTCAGCACGAATCTCAAGGCAGATGAACGACTCAGGAAGTTGCGGACAATCAAATAATTCCTTCGACGATCATTTTTGGCTGAATATCAGCAAGAGAAGCATCTTGTTCGAACAATCGGTGGAAGGCGCCAGGAGAAGCTCCCGCAGGGTAGTAAACAACCTTCAGGATGATCAACAGAGAGCACTTTTTCGGACTAGATATTGATCGAGATAAGGTTTACCAAACAATTGGCAACTCTCATCAATCGAAGCAGACCCGGTCTTATTGTATGCAAATAACTCTATAATTACCAAAAAGAAGTCCCTCCCCTGAAAAGTTAATGAGGAAGGGGTTAATATATACTTTTGTAATGTTGGAACCGATGCCTATAAATAAAAGTTTATATCATGAACAAATGACACTCTCTTTTTATGCTCCCTACTGTGCTCTCTCTCTCTCTAATTACTTTCTAGCATAATGTTATATTCATTAGATGTGTTTCTCGGATACTTTTGGATTCAACATGTATTGATGTGTTATTAATAAATTTTTATCAAGAATGAATCTCGATGCATTTTTATAAGAGATTTTTCAAGTTCAAATTCATGATCATCCGAGCCCAAATTTCAACAAGTTTATAGTCAACCTAGCTGTCTCAACAAGACGAACTCAATGTTATCAAAATTTATTCAATCCGAGCCCAATTAAGCCTATAACAAGTCATTGAAGTATAATTTTTGGCTTTCAATTGTATTTAAATGGTCAAATGAACTCCAAATTTGACATATTTATAGTCAAATCGAGCGTTTTGACGAAACGAATCCAACTGGCCTAAAATTACTCAACTCTGAGGTCAAGGCACCCAAATAATTAAAAAAATAAAACTATATTCAATGAAAATCAGTCAGGATCGTTCGATCAGGAGATTTGGGAAGTTATGTGCCAAAAAATCAAAATGTTCATCCCCAGAATGCTTTAAATAAACCCATTATCTTCTCTTAGGGGGATGAGAAGAAGAGAAGGAGAAGTAAAATTCCAAAGCATGTTCTGGAGAGAAGACCCAACAAGCAGCCATCGATCTCATAGTCGCCAACCACCACAGACCATCGGCCTCCGTAGCTGTCGGCCACCGTCGATTATAGTTCGCATTCAGCAGCTACCACTACCCACTACAGTCGTCGGTGATCACTGCTTGCAGCAGATTTAGCCAGACTATAAATGTGCTTGAATTTCCTAAGAGTCATATTTTTGAGCTATATAAAGACCAATTTAGTTTTTGGCGTAAAATTATAACCCCATTTTCTCTATCATGAGAGAGAGACGTAACCCTGCACTTATAAATATATAGTGGATTACTTTGATTGAGCTAGGACTCGTGATTTTTTTTCTTTCGGGTTTTTACCACATAAATATCATGGTATCTTCTCGCGCTATTTTCATGTTATGTGTGTGTGTGTGTGTTGGATTGATCTTTGGCAATGCTAAGATGTCAAATTATTACTTTACTACTTTGAATTTTCCGACATGCAACTTATAATTTCATGAGCAGCCAAAACAGCATCAAAGAACACCACTCTCCAAAATGAAAGCTTCATAAAATCATAAAATATTTAAGAACACAATAGCGAACACCTTACTAAAAGCTTCAAAAGAATACGAAGAAGACAAACAGGCTTTTTAACTAGAAACGATTTCACCATTTAGGGAATTCATCAAATGAAAGCTAAAAAGAAAAGCAATCAATGGAGAAAACACTGATAAATATTAAAGAAGTCAACAAAATCATCAAAAGTCATCCCACTTTTTACAAATTTTAACAATAAACCAATTTTTACAAATGATCATCCGAATTAGAAAGTAAAATCTGATCATCATAAGGATGAAGAAACTAACAATCAATTATTTAGAAAAATACCCATAGAAAGGAGAAATCGAAAAACAAGATGAAGCAGTACTCACTAACATTGCCTCTCTGTCAGCTTATGGAAGAAAACAGTAACAAATTATTTAGAAAAATGCCCTTTTGACATAAGTTATCCTAAACAGCTATCATTGGACATCTTTCTGATCGCTTCATTTATGATTTTATCTGCCAGCACGTAAAACTATAGATATTACTCATTAACTTGTGGAGATCAGATCAGTTCGCATCTGGCAGCTGCTCGCAGGACCACTGTGTTATTGGATTCTTCCACCCGATAAGTACGAGAGGTGATTACACATTTGGATGAGAGTGAGGATGGCCGACGTGCAGTTAATGATGTTGTGGTTGCATATCCAGATAAAGGACGCCCGATCAACCACACGTTAAATTTAAATTTTTTATCCATCTATAAATAAGATGGTTTGTATGTAAAAAAAAATTGAAGTTTAGGTGTTCGATACGTAATTTCATGTGATTCTTTATTAATTTATTTCGGTTCTCAGAATAAACTGGGGCTAGTGAATATTCTTTGGTTGATAATATAGTTGCCAACTGACGCGAAATGAATTGGTTTACAATTATTAACAAAATTAAATGAGAATTGCTGTCGACTGAAAGTGGTTTGCAATTCTACACAAGTTGCTTTGATGTCTATGATAGAATTGCAGGAATAGGTCATAAACATGAGCATATTTATATACTTGTGAAGACATGAATGATAACGATTAATTAAAATATAAATAAATATGATTAGAGCAGGGCAAGAAGGAAATGATTTAATCAGTAGACACTTCTAAGAATTGGTGTGGTGTTGGACGCTTCTCGGACACTAATATTTTTGAGACAAATCCCGAACACATGTCGGACACCCAGGCATGTTTGATTTAAATAATGTTAAAATAAATATTGACGTGCATGTTTTAAATTTGTGAATTAAAAATTTTTAAAAATATATTTTTAAGACATCTTTGTTATATTCTTTATAGGTAAAATAAAAAAAATTATTTAAAGATTGAATTTTCAGTCCAATTTCTTTTCTGTTAAACGAGCTTGAGCAGTTCATCAATCGCTCCAATGGCTCGTATTTCTAATCATTCACATTATAGTTTTTCAAAGATAATACAATTAAATCTTTATTTTCTTTTTTTATTATTATTAATTTTTTATTTACGTTATATATGCATATATTGATCAAGAATGGCTATTATTATGTATTTTATTTAGGTGGACTGCTCAGATTCAATTGTTGCTTAATTTATCTAATTGTCACTAAAAATCAATAGCTTATTTCTTGATCAGACAGCCAACATGTAATTAGCAAAGTTGAGACCTTGCCAGCTAGTAGAGTGGGTGAAACATGCGCTGAGAAAACAAATTTCTTCTCATTGAGAGGATTGATGTATTAAAACACTAATGATATGATTATAAAATACTTTAGTTTGTCAGTTTTACAGACATAGTTCATAATTATAATTAATCATTAACAACATATGTTTATGTGTGTGTTGAATCTTAAAATATCCTTTGGGTCACGCCCACGGGATAGAACTTTGGATGACTGCGAGAAAAGGAGGTGAGAGTAGAGAGGGAGTAAGAAATAGTACAAAATAGTACTAATTAACTTAGAATAGTTTCAATAGTCCTTGAAGAAATGACTCCCCTATTTATAGATCATAGAGGAAAGGTAGTAAATTATATGTTTGTCCCTTATTAAATAGAGATGTTAGCCATGATTAAAGAGCCATTACACCTTTACACATTTGTAACTGGCTTTGAGATCTTTTGGCCCTGGTAACCGCTATTGGCATCGCTTCATATTCATAATCTCTTTTGGTGTCGTTTCGTATTTGTAAACATACAACTCGANGCCAGACTATAAATGTGCTTGAATTTCCTAAGAGTCATATTTTTGAGCTATATAAAGACCAATTTAGTTTTTAGCGTAAAATTATAACCCCATTTTCTCTATCATGAGAGAGAGGCGTAACCCTGCACTTATAAATATATAATGGATTACTTTGATTGAGCAAGGACCCGTGATTTTTTTCTTTTCGGGTTTTTACCACATAAATATCATGGTATCTTCTCGCGCTATTTTCATGTTATGTGTGCGTGTGTGTGTTGGATTGATCTTCGACAATGCTAAGATGTCAAATTATTACTTTACTACTTTGAATTTTCCGACATGTAACTTATAATTTCATGAGCAGCCAAAACAGCATCAAAGAACACCACTCTCCAAAATGAAAGCTTCATAAAATCATAAAATATTTAAGAACACAATAGCCAACACCTTACTAAAAGCTTCAAAAGAATACGAAGAAGACAAACAGGCTTTTTAACTAGAATCGATTTCACCATTTAGGGAATTCATCAAATGAAAGCTAAAAAGAAAAGCAATCAATGGAGGAAACACTGATAAATATTAAAGAAGTCAACAAAATCATCAAAAGTCATCCCACTTTTTACAAATTTTAACAATAAACCAATTTTTACAAATGATCATCCGAATTAGAAAGTAAAATCTGATCATCATAAGGATGAAGAAACTAACAATCAATTATTTAGAAAAATACCCATAGAAAGGAGAAATCGAAAAACAAGATGAAGCAGTACTCACTAACATTGCCTCTCTGTCAGCTTATGGAAGAAAACAGTAACAAATTATTTAGAAAAATGCCCTTTTGACATAAGTTATCCTAAACAGCTATCATTGGACATCTTTCTGATCGCTTCATTTATGATTTTATCTGCCAGCACGTAAAACTATAGATATTACTCATTAACTTGTGGAGATCAGGTCAGTTCGCATCTGGCAGCTGCTGGCAGGACCACTGTGTTATTGGATTCTTCCACCCGATAAGTACGAGAGGTGATTACACGNGCAATAGATATTCTATTGCAAAATCAATTCGTACCTTTGTAAAACAATCCTGCACGTCATTTAACAAAAATAGTAAAAAATAAGATAAAATATCAGTTTCACGAGAAATTATTTCATACGGACATCGCATGCATCTTTGCATGCGGTATCCGATCCTGACCGTAGATCACGGTGATCTAAAGTCAGGATTATTTCAATTTTTTTTCAAGAAAAATTAAGTAGGACCCAGCGAAATACATTGATAACTATACAATTTCCTACCAATGCCTGACATTAAATGCTCATCGTCTAGATGCATGCCACGTTCGTTCCCTAAAACCACAAGCTCACGTCAGCTTTCAATAATTAGGCTAAATATTGTTATGCAGCAAGCAACCAGAAATTTAATGCTACCAGTCCAATAAAAATACAAATTCTGCAACGTTTCCAAGTCTCTCATTCATATCTTTCAAATTAAAACCAATACTTCGCCCCTGCTTTTTATCACGAAAAATTATTACATACGGACAATATATGTGGTGTCCGATCCTGACAGTATATCACGGTGATTTACGATGAGGATATATTTTGGTGGGTCTCACTTTAAAAAATTTTAAAAAAAATTAAAATAAATTTCACTGTAGATCACCGTGATCTACAGTCAGAATCGGACACCACATATATCTCTGCATGTGATGTCTGTATGCAATATATTTTTGCTTTATCAGAGCTTATCTTCTCTGAAGCCTAACATCGAGAAAAAGCAAAAATATAAAGGAGAGAAAAAGACAGTCACAGTAGACCATTAGCTTGTATAACCAGCTTTTAGGTTCCTCCTCACATGAAATCCACCTTCTTATAAATACGCAGCCACCAAACATAACTTCCAACTCGAGTGTATTAATGTTGGCTTCCTCTTTCTCTCTGCACTCGNCTTTCAAATTAGAATTGACAAATCCCCTTGACCAGATAGATTTAACTCAAAACTCTTCAGGGAAGCTTGAGATATTATTAGCTCTGATAGCATTAAAGCCATTAAATACTTTTTTATGTTCTCTAAGCTGCTTGAGGGAGTAAAGCACACTGCTTTAACTCTCATACCTAAAAACCATCATGCTTAGACCCTCAATGACTTTAGTCATGTATCCCTGTCCAACACCATCTAAAAGGTTGTGAAAAAACTGATTACAAATAAATTTAAAGGTGTTCTTCCAATCCTCATTCACCCCTTCCAAACCGCCTTCCATGCTGGAGAGTATATCTCTCATATATAATATTAGCAACTGAATTAATGGAAGGATTTAGCTCTATCAACCACCCCCAAAGCTTTTGCTCAAGATTGATTTTAGGGAAGTTTTTTTATTCAATTATTAGAATTTTTATCTATAAAAGTTTGGAAAACCTAATTTTATTAAATTNTCATAAAAAACCGCATATCTGCTGATCACCATCTTCTTTGCGATCAGATCTCAAAACTTGTATCCTTTCACATCTTTCTTGTAGCCTAGAAAGATGCAATTCTTGGATTTTGCATCTAGTTTTGATCTTTCATCTCCAGGTACATGCACATAAGCAGGACAACCAAAATTCATAAATGATCGAAATTAACTTGATTACCTCTTCATACCTCTTCTGCGACCTTGCCACCCAACAATGCCCGAGGTGATCTATTGATGAGATAACATGTCATATTCACAGCGNACTTTAAAGCCTAGAAAAAGTCAGACCAAAAAGAGGGGATTCATGGCTCAATAACTTTTTCTTTTATGTTTTTTTCCAAAATGACAATTTGAGACGTCGGAGGACTTAACAACCTTCTGAGAATTTTTTACTGCAAGAACATGGTTAAGACACGCAACCTACATTTTATTTGTCTCATTGAGATGAAGTTTTCGTCTGATTTTGTAACCGATGTAATCTCTTCCAAGTAGTACACAATTTTCCCTCACGAAAGCAATATTCACAACTTCCATTATTCTCAACAAGGCATAATTTAGATTAAGTGGAATTCCAACAACATTTTCTTCTCAATTTTGGATATTCAACATCAGGTATATTCATGGTCTACTGAAATTTTCCATTTATATCACATTTTTTACTTATGTTTATACTGATAATAATACTACTATAAGGAATGAACTTTGGAATTCTATCTCCACTATAGCTACTATCATATTTGATCCTTAGCTCATTACTGGCGACTAATTATATCCAGAAATTACAGACAAAATTAGAGGCATTCCTCCAATTCCTAGCAAGCTGATTGATTTTAAGACTTGCATACTCAATAATGACCTTTACATACCTCCTAATACTAGGTTTTATTTTAACTAGTTTAATCAACAAGTGGAATACCTAAACAAATGTTTACTTGATAGAGCCTTAGGAAATAATTTATGGCCCGATTCTTTACCCATTTATTCCTATAAAGTTCTTCGAGCATTTACTTTTGACCACTCCCATATCTTGATCTTTTTGGGTTCTAACTTACCCCCAAGTGTATATTTATATACAAAAACTTCTAAATCATTGTGATGATAGAGCACCGGTAGATTCTCGTGTGATTTGTTCAATTGATATGCCTTATGCAGCAGTTGAAGGTTTAGCTGACAGATAGATGGCCAATTGGTCACCCAAACGTTCCTCTGCTAAGGAAGGAGAAATGAATCATATTACCAAAGTTGATGTTGCAACACATCTTTTTTTCTCTTTTTAGAGGATTTTTTTTTCTTTTCATCTTCTGGATTTTCAGACTTCCATACTCAATAATGACCTTTACATACCTCCTAATACTAGGTTTTATTTTAACTAGTTTAATCAACACGTGGAATACCTAAACAAATGTTTACTTGATAGAGCCTTAAGAAATAATTTATGGCCCGAGTCTTTACCCCTTTATTCCTATAAAGTTCTTCGAGCATTTATTTTTTACCACTCCCATATCTTGATCTTTTTGGGTTCTAACTTACCCCCAAGTGTATATTTATATACAAAAACTTCTGAATCATTGTGATGACTTTTATACCATTATTGTGAATGCTTGGAACATTAGTGTTCAAGGGGACCACATTTTTGCTTCAAAAAAGAAACTGGAAAATGTTAAAAAGATCATTCTTAATGCTAAATAGACACGTTTTCACTTTATTTTTTATATCTATTAAAAAGCTTAAGGCCTCTCAAATGAAAATTTTCACAGTTTTGGATGTCAGGTTCCTTTCTAAAGAGCTTCTTTCTTAGAGTATCAACATTCAAGAAAAACTTTATTATGCTATCTCTTATTAAAGCACTTCTATTAGGTAAAGAGCTTAGGGTTATTACATTTCTAAGGGTGAAGATGACTTAAATTGTTTTTATCAGATAAAGAGTAGAAATGATAAAATCTTTATTACGGAGCTCCAATCTGATAATGAGTGCATCAATAGCAAAAAAAAAAACATTAATCAAGAGGTTGTTTTTGATTACTCAACTTTTCTTAATAGCTATCATCTAAATTCGAACATGTCTGTTGACAAACATATGGGCAGAACTTTGACTCAACAAGAATATAATCAACTGCTCGAGGATTTTACTGTTGGGACATACAAAATGCCTCCTTTCAAATTAGAATTGACAAATCCCCTTGACCAGATAGATTTAACTCAAAACTCTTCAGGGAAGCGTGAGATATTATTAGCTCTGATAGCATTAAAGCCATTAAATACTTTTTTATGTTCTCTAAGCTGCTTGAGGGAGTAAAGCACACTGCTTTAACTCTCATACCTAAAAACCATCATGCTTAGACCCTCAATGACTTTAGTCATGTATCCCTGTCCAACACCATCTAAAAGGTTGTGAAAAAACTGATTACAAATAAATTTAAAGGTGTTCTTCCAATCCTCATTCACCCCTTCCAAACCGCCTTCCATGCTGGAGAGTATATCTCTCATATATAATATTAGCAACTGAATTAATGGAAGGATTTAGCTCTATCAACCACCCCCAAAGCTTTTGCTCAAGATTGATTTTAGGGAAATTTTTTTATTCACCTATTAGAATTTTTATTTATAAAAGTTTGGAAAACCTAATTTTATTAAATCGATCAAAACCTGCATGACACAATCTAGTTCTCTATCATAATCAATTGTGAACTACAAAGCTACTTTTCTTTTAGTCCTTATACAAGATTGCCCCCTATCCTCTTATCTTTATATTGTTATAATAGATGCATCCACTAAACTCCTTGATCATAATACAGCTATTTATAAATTGGGGGATACAAATGACAAGATCAATCACCTCATCTGTGAAGATGGCCTCCTTATGTCTGACGATGCTCTATTAATGAAGCTGGTTTCTTGGCCTATACTTTGAA
The DNA here is from genome assembly GCA_002079205.1 of Phalaenopsis hybrid cultivar. NCBI lineage: Eukaryota > Viridiplantae > Streptophyta > Magnoliopsida > Asparagales > Orchidaceae > Phalaenopsis > Phalaenopsis hybrid cultivar. The sequence continues at coordinate 33,425 of JXCR01073751.1, read as the reverse complement.
CTCTTTTTATGAACTTTCTAATCTTCAGGTTAATCCTGGCAAGTCAATAATTTGTTATTCTAAGTTAGT
>JXCR01073751.1:9400-20507 GCA_002079205.1 Phalaenopsis hybrid cultivar | reverse complement strand
CCGCCACTTCACCGACCAGCTGTCATTTCACAGATCACCCCTGGCATTTTTAGTCGGTTGGCGGCCATCATGATACATTGTTGTTGATATGTCAACTCGTCATTTCACGGCCCACCAAATCCATGGTCTCAAAACACGAAACATAGATCCCATCCTCACCAAATTCTTATTGACTCATAAACCTCAAAACTCCATTGTTAACTCTTTTCTCTATTGTTGAAGCTACATGAATCCCAAGTCAATCCCTTTACTCCATCTGGGCTCTCTAACCCAAGTTGCTGATCAAAGAAAAATATGTTGAGATTTTCATATCTATTTTATACTGTTTTTGATGATATTGCACTTTAAAGAAAGGTATTTTTGATGTTTTGTTGCAGGTATGATGAGTTATGGTCATTAGAGCAAAAATATGCAAAAACGGTGCAATTTGGAGCAAAAACGATCAAGAAATGAAATTTTACTGTCATCTTTCGATAATCTTTCAATGTTTAATCTCTTTTACACTTCTTGCATATTTTTGAATGAGATTACACTTTAAAGGAAGGTTGTTTTCATGTTTATTTTGTAGGGCTATCTGTTAGGAACACAACACAGCTGAAATGGGGTAAAATGAAGCTAAAACGGAGTCAAACGGAGCCAAACGGTGGAGCTGCGCAGTCTGTTCGCCGACAGCGCCCAAAACAGCGTCGACGGCGAGATTTACCCGAGAAGACCAAAAAATGACAAAAACTCGCCGAAGGCGCCCTCGAGCCCGCCGCGGCGCCCGAGACGACTATGGACCGATTTTGGCGATTATGGGCCGAAATCCAACGTATTTAGACGCTTTTTGAAAGGGCTCTTGTGGCAACTCTTCAATCTTCGTCCCTACACTTTAAAAGAACGAATTTAGTTTAGAAAAAGAGGGTTTTTGTGTGAGAGGAATGCTAGGAAAAGTGTAGAAAGTTTAGGGTTTTTAGAATAGGAGTAGAAATGTAGATTTCTACCCTTTTGGAGAGATTGAAGATGGGATTTTGAGAGAATTTGTAAGGAGATGTTCTAGCATTGCATGGATCGGCAGGAAACTTTGTGGGAGAGATTTTCTTCTTTCATTATCTTATGGTTTTGTAAACACTTATCTAGTGGATTTGATTTGATGAAATGAAGATGGGATTTTGAGAGAATTTGTAAGGAGATGTTTTAGCATTGCATGGATTGGCGGGAGACTTTGTGGGAGAGATTTTCTTCTTTCATTATCTTATGGTTTTGTAAACACTTATCTAGTAGATTTGCTTTGATGAAATGAAGTTTTCCGTTATGTTTTCTTCATGCTTTGTGATGTGTTTCTCTCTCTCTTCTTATTTGGAAATAATGGCGTAGAGAAGATTATGCCATTGTTTTCATTTTACTTTTCTTTTGTAATGAGTAGAATTCAGTTTAGGAAATGTGATGGGCTTCTCTTACTCTCTCTTCTTGTTTGGAAATAATGGTATGAGAAGATTATGCATTTGTGATGGGCTTCCCTTACTCTCTCTTCTTGTTTGGAAATAATGGTATGAGAAGATTATATTATTGTTTTCATTTTTAATTTTCTTTTGTAATAAGTAGAATTCCATGTTTAGGATTTTGTGATGCATGTTAGAAGCGGATTTAATTATAAATGTGATGGTTTTTAATTGCACTTTATTTACATTACAATAAAGGCATGTTGTAGCGTTAAAATTCATTGTAATTGCATTAAGATCTGAGAGGGTTGTGTAATTCTCAACAAAGTAGAACCACATTCAAATTTCATGGATGGTTAAGTTCATGGGAGTTGAATGCAAATAAATATGGAAATATACTTTGATGGGCGTAGAATTGGAGATTTTATGGTGACTGACTAAAATCCTCAATTCAGTTCTATTGTTTGAGTACTGAAGCGGGGATGTTAGCCCTCAGGCGAGGGGAACGTGGGAGCTCCGAAGTGAGAGCCGGTATTCTCCCAGCCTAGCCACGGATCCAGTAAACAAGCATAGGATTAATCAATGTTCTTTATGTCTAGACCAAAGAGTAAATAATATGATTGCTCTTTTTTGGCACATACAATATTTAATGCATCTCATTCCTTTACGTCATCCAATTCATTGCATAAGAATACTAGTTTTTATTATCTCAAAATTCTTCAAACCAATTCCTCCAGAAAGGTGTCTCTTTAGAATTAATATTTGCATTTAGTTATAGTTACTATCTTTACATTTAATACTTGCATTTAGGAATAGCTGCTAGATAAAACATCATTTTAATCAACATTCCAAACGAAGGATTAATTGTAGTAAACGGAAATTTGACTAAGGACCTCTTACCTCACTTCCCTGTGGGATCGATAAACGGGACTCCACTAGAACCCTGTATTACTTGAGCGATACATATGCTTGCGTTTGAAATTGTGACTTTACAAAATCGTTATAAATATATAAAACTAGGTTCATAAATTCTTACATATTAAAAGTCGCATCAAGTTTTTGGCGTCGTTGTCGGGGATTTAAATCTTCTAGTAGTGGTGTCAAATTCTTGTATTTTTAAGCATATATAAAGTCGCTGTCAGTTGTCCATTTGAATTTTCTCCCAATCTTCAATCTGCAAACGAGACTTTTGGCCACAAATTCCTCTAATTTTCTTGAGAGTAAATCGCATAGCTTTGTGTTAATGATTCCAAGGGCTCAAATGAGTCAAAAAGCGACATATTTTTGAGGTTTTCTTCTTTGTTCTTATGGTTTTCAACTGATGAGTTTGTTGCAAAGTTCTCTTTCTTCCAGAGAGATGCATTACTATTTGTGACCACTTGTTCCCTAACATAGTGCTAGCTTTAATAGGAACTTCGGTCCAACGTCCATGGCCATGCCTTATAATGTGTGGAGGTGGATTAATCGCGAGCACTCGACGGCAGAGTAGCCTCAAGACGCTCGACACCGAGACCAATTGCAGGTTTTCGCCCAACCACGAGCAACAAGACACTCTCCCGATTGGAACCATGTTTAGTTTCTCCAAGCTTCATTGAAGCGGGTACCAAAGTAGACGCTCCGTCATCAGCAAGCGCCATGACATGGTGGAAGTGGTTGGTCTGCCTTACATCATAATTCTCCAAGAAGTAGTGAATACGATTATCTACTAAGGACCACAACACCTCTGAATGATGCCTAGATTTGATAAAGTCTGGCAAACGGGCTTCCAGAACGATGAGGCAAAACTAAAGCCCAGCTCGGTGGATGACGTCCTCTGTGACGACAACAACGAGAATGCTACTCTTCTGACACAATTTGATGTACATCGTCCAGAAAACTCTACGTCGGATAAACCAACAAACTGCTCCGACAGTTTGAGTTTCTGTTGAGCATGACGGATCTTCGCCGCTACGTCATTGCGCACGGTGTGGATCTCCCTCTGCAAGTCTTTGATCCTAGCGGTATATTCAGCTCGGATCTCCTTTTCAGCATCTCTAAGGTTGCCAAGTCGTGGATGAGCAATCGCAAGGAGGGCCACATGCAAGGTCCACTGCTGTTTGATGGCACTTTTTCCCAGCTTCACACTAAACTGACAAGCGCACGGTGCTCCCTGGCCCAAAGGTGTTTGCAAATAATCATTGAAGCTTACAAAGTTAAGTAGAGTGAAAAACTTCGCTTCATGAGACTGCAACAGACAATCCTCTAATCACATTAGTAGTCCAAGATTGTACCGAGAATTCATGTCCGGCGAGAACGATAGACGATTCATATAGTTCCTCTCAAAGATCGCACACAACGAGTGGATTCTTACCAGAGATCATAGAACAGCGGATTCGTCGAATGCCCAAGAAGCATAGCCAAGAGAGAAAGAAACTTAATCGTATATAACTGGAACGTATGTCGAACTGCTGACAGACATAACAACTCAAGAAAATTATGATTCCCTCACGCCGACACAATGACTACAACTTGCTTCTTCCAAGAGGAGGCTATACCTTCTCGTCGTCTGGTCGCCTCAAACGACTGACCGACTACCTCACTCTGCCAAGCCACTTCACCACTCCATCCAACCACTCACATCTGACCGATCACTTTGCTCCATCCTGAAACCATGGAAGAAAGAAGTGGGAAGATTTACATACATAACACTCAACTCATATATATTCTACTATTTTCAAACATGCCACTCAACTCTTGCACATTTTTANCTCCATCCTGAAACCATGGAAGAAAGAAGTGGGAAGATTTACATACATAACACTCAACTCATATATATTCTATTATTTTCAAACATGCCACTCAACTCTTGCACATTTTTGTACTTCCAAATTTATTTTTCCAGCAAACCACTGGCTGGCCGCCTACCTCCGACCAGCAGCTTACCTTTGGTCGCCTGTCTTTCCGTTCAACAACCTACATCAGATCGGAGCTCTCCCCAAGCTCGCCGGCTCTCAGCAGGCATCCCCCTCTTGTCGCACCAAGCTCCTACCCAAAACCATGGGAGAAAAATTTTTCAACCCCTGCGGCTTTATTTTGTCCAAACCGACCGGCTGGCCCAATTCCTATATAATTTTATATTTTCATACATACCACCCAATTCTTAAAAAATTTCTTTATTTATATTGCTAAATTCGTTTTTCCCAATTAGCATCCTGTCGTACGACCAACTATTTTGACCAGCAATTTTTCCCAGGCAGCCGCTTCAAAGAACGCCTGCCTTTAGCAAACCATCTCAAAAGATGGAAGATTTTATATACATAGCACTCAATTCTTATATATATTCTTTACATTTACATACCTGCCACTCAATTTATATATAAATTCACATACTTACCGCTCCATCCACATACAGATTTGCACACCTACCACCCAACCCCTATATATTTCTATATTTACATACAAACCGNCCGCTCCATCCACATACAGATTTGCACACCTACCACCCAACCCCTATATATTTCTATATTTACATACAAACCCCTCAATTTTTACAGATTTATTGGGAATTCACATACACAGTACTTAAAACTTCAAATTTTACATATTTCTCACCCAAACTTGAATATTTACATTTATAGCACCCAAAACATTATACATGTCACTCACCTTTTATATGTCTACTCAATTCTTTTGTATACCTCCAGCAGGCCACCCTCCGACTGCCCGATGTTCCGGGTGCCCCCGGCCATAACTTTGCTGCTCCAGTCGGTCACCCAAAAAAAATATATACATAGAACTCAATCATTATATATTCATAAATACATAAATGCAAATACCACACTCAAGTTTTGCAACCGAATCTGTATCAAAATTTTCAAATGAGATTTTTCTCTAGGTGTCTTAAACAAATATCATAATCACTTTCTATGCATAGAAATTTAACCATACGTCTTTGACCTCTGTTTTTCTGGTACATATATGCTATTTTCTTCGGAGCTTAATTTAAGATACATACGCTTAATAATATTTTGTATCTCTATGAGAAAAGTTCAAGGTCAAAGCTTGGCAAAATCAGAGAATTCATGAATGTCAGTGACCACTTGACAGTTGGGAAACTCAAACCCATATAGAAAAACCACAACGACGTCAAGAACATCTGATCGGTTGAAAGCAAAAAATACTGACAACAACATCAAGAGCGTCCAATCGGTCATAAGCATAAGAAACACCCGACAACTTCAAACTCCATGAAGGGTTTTTAACGATCACCAGAGACCTAAGGGACATATCGACACCTGACAGCGACAAGCTCGGCGATAGATGCGTAAAAGATGGTCTCGCGCCCAAATTCCAAAGTTAACACCTGGCAGCGACAACTTCGCAAGAGGTATCTAACGATCACTAGAGGCCTATGGAACGTATCGGCACCCGACAGCGACAAGCTCCACGAGGGGTGCATAAAAGATCGACCTGCACCCAAATTATAAAATTAGCACCCAACAACGACAAACTCTGCAGGAGGTGTACAACTCTAAGACTCCCCTCCGAGGCGAGTGCTTATAAAACTCCCCTCCGGGGCANCCCGACAGCGACAAGCTCCACGAGGGGTGCATAAAAGATCGACCTGCACCCAAATTATAAAATTAGCACCCAGCAACGACAAACTCTGCGAGAGGTGTACAACTCTAAGACTCCCCTCCGAGGCGAGTGCTTCTAAAACTCCCCTCCGGGGCGAGTGTCTCTAAAACTCCCCTCCAGGGCGAGCATCTACAAGGCTCCCCTCTGACATCTCCAAGACTCCTCTCCGNGTCTCTAAAACTCCCCTCCAGGGCGAGCATCTACAAGGCTCCCCTCTGACATCTCCAAGACTCCTCTCCGGGCGACCATCTCCAAGACTCCCCTCCGGGTCGAGCATCAACAAGGCTCCCCTTCAGGGCAAGCATCTCCAAGATTCCCCTAATCCGGGGCAGACAAATTTAAAACTTCTTTTGACGGCTGACTTTTTCTCCGACGACCGACTCTCCCTCTGACGTCCAACTCTTCCCCCGATGACCAACCTTTCCTCCGATCAGCCACCGGAACCCGATGACTTCCCCTATAGAAAAAATCTAAAACGACAAACCCAGCAGATGATGATAAAAATAGAGCGCGAAGAGCTAAAAACTTGAAGACCTTTGAAACTCCCATCTTTCTCCTCTTGCACACCACTTCACCTAGTTGGGAAGGCAAAGACTTGATCGCGATCACTGCAGACCTCTACAACTCCCGTTGAGAAGGCTCAAACGGAGAAGAAGCCCGCCAAGATGCCGCGATCAAACCTANGCACACCACTTCACCTAGTTGGGAAGGCAAAGACTTGATCGCGATCACTACAGACCTCTACAACTCCCGTTGGGAAGGCTCAAACGGAGAAGAAGCACGCCAAGATGCCGCGATCAAACCTGTAGTAGAGGAGAAGCCTGTCGAGAAGGCTCTAACGGAGAAGATACCTGCTGAGAAGAAGCTCAAGGCACAGAAGCGTCAGGCAAAGGATGGAGTCGCCTGTGAAACGAAGACTAAGATTGCAAAAATGGGATCTGATACCAACAAAGTTTGATAACCTACAATTTTGTTTGCCTACATGTACAGGTGGGGAACTACTGCACATATTGTGTCCCTTGTATTTGGTTCATGACAAATATAATTGTGACTGCAGTGTTGCTTCTCGGCGGCTCTGCGGTGGTTAATGCTCTTACTGGTGTAAACATATTTGTTGCAAGCTTTTTGATCTGCAAGCTTTTTTATCCCTCTTGGAGTTGTAGTTTTATACAGCCACCTTCTTGGCAAGATACATTGATTGGAATCAACATTGTCTTGTGAGATCTCTTTTGATAATTTCTTGCGAGACTCAACAAGGAACTAGTAAGAAAATGGTAACTTTGTGCTAAATTATCAGTTGAACACTACCAGAATTTTGGGCAATCGTTGACAACCTAGAATTCAGCTTCAGCACGAAACTAGCGGGTTTAGAATAATTCAAGGGGCTAAGAATGTTTGTAAATCCAAAAAAAGTGAAAATGTATGGTGTTCTAGTTGCATGAGTTGCTTTTTTAATTCATAAGATAGCAATTACTTGTATACATTACATCAATTTATCATAATTGAAAAACTAAATAAGATAAATGTGATACTGAATGATACATCAATGGAATAACAAAAATGATAAAAATGTTGAATATCTACGTTTTGCTGGAATAAAACAATCAAATGCAAAAATTTAAAGCAGAATATCCAAATCAGCAAAAAATCTAACAGATGAAGTAAAGCTTTCCACCAAACCCGGCCACCTCTATATCTACCAAAAAAAATTTATAGAAGTTCTCACCATGCATATGGTCATATCCAAGGAACTCATGAACCATGCATAAATTTATTGTAAAAAGAAAAAAAAAATCATAAACTATCAAGAAAACAACTACTCCAAAAAAAGAAATCTTCCACCATGCTTTTCCCTAAGCTTCTTCCTCTATGCATTCCCTCCTAATTGGAAGTTGATGCTGAAATTCAGTTNTTTTTCTATGTGCTCTCTTCTCCATAAGCATAACTCAGATCATGCCAATCAGATCAACTACAGGCGTGCTCCTGGCTTCTCCAATCCATGCGTTAAATGATTCCGCCATATTATTCGTGTTATAATGATTTTTAATATTGATGGAAAAGTCATTTTTAGATCATTTGTATAACAATCCAATCTAGTATGAGGAAACATGCGGGCATATATATCTTAACTCATTCATCTTATTATTAAATTAACGCTTATTGTACGTGTCAGCTGTTGTCCATGTCAAACTCTGCACCTTATTAGTATCGTTATAGTGAAATAACATTTTCATATTCTTCCCTAGGTTTTGCATACAAACCTGATGTTCAACATTTTGATTGCTTCACCATGTACCTTCTCTGTCATATATAAATGCAAGCGGATATAACTCAAACCCAATGGATATAACTAATTGTTCTAAAAACCAGTGTCAAGTTTTCTTTGACTTTTTTTCAACATCTACGAATGCTATTATATAAAATCCATTATTCTCATCCAATGAAGTGACAGATAATGCCACACCAAGATATCTCGACTTTAAATGACAAGCATTAAGCCCAATAAAATGTTTGTACCCTGCTAGAAATCCACTAATGCAAACTTTGAAACTCACATAGAATCTTTTTAAAGATCAATCTTGTTTACTACAAACATATGTAATATGATACCCAAGATTTTTATTTATAACATTTCAAATATTTCTAATTATAAGTTCCGCTTGTAGTGCAGGTACTCATATGTAGTTATCATCTACTGATCCAAAAATATTCTCTCAGGCTTACACTCTTGACCTCCACAACTTCATCTATAATAATGATAACTCATATAAATTTTTTAAGGAGTTGATATGTTTTGAAGGCATCTCAAGATTTTTCTTCACTATTTCTCATATTTCTTCAGCTACCCAAGATGATGTTGCTTGTTTATTTCCTCCTCTATTTACACTAGAACATAAATGCATTAATTCAAATTTTCTCACCTCAAATGATTGTCCATCAATGCATACTGCAACTCTCACTCTCCAATGGCACCCCTGATGTACACAAATAACAATAACACGAGTTCTATTGCAAGCTTGAATCTTTATACCATAATTATTTTATTGCATTGGACCGAATAGCTTGCTTGAAACTATGTGAATTGCGAAAACATGCACCCACTTTCAACTCAATATCACCTTCAACTTGGACGATTATGTAACCCTCAGTGCAATACTTCACGTCGATGTTCTCATGAAATGTAGAATCGAATATTGGAAGGTTGCCACCCAATGTGTTAGTAATGATCCCCATCTCTTCGCCTTGTGGAAACATAGTGGGTTCTCTATCATTTTGGGTATTTACCACCACATCCACTCTACTACATTCACTTTACCAAGCAACCATTTCTATTACATCAAAGTCACTTGTCATATGTATATACTCTTTCGGTGATGTTCCTTATTTATGATAATGTAGCTCAAATTCATGTTTTCTAAACCACGAACAGATTTATGTAGTCTTCTGTTCAAGCACCAGTAAGCACAAAATATTTTTTTGCATCTTTATAGTTTTTTGTTTGTCTCCTTCATATCTTCTTCTATATTGACTTTTCACATGTATCTAGTCCCCTCCATATTTGAACAAGATCATTAAGCATTCATTTTGAATCTCCATTGCATTCATTTCTGACACTGCATCACACATGGTCTATATAAATAAACATTAATATGGGCAAAAATTTTCATAATAAAAGCTTACACAGAAACTATATTCATTTATTCTGATCAAATTGAAATAACTTGGTTTTTTACAATAACAATTTTTATAAAATAGTAATAAATGTGATTTGTAGGTTAAAAAATATAATAAATATAACATATATAATAAATAAGTTTATTGTTTAAAGTATATAAAGTAAATAGATGCTTTCAATTGTTAATACCATAAATTGAAGTAGTCAAGCATTAAGTTGAAAAATAAACTAATGTCTTGATTTCAGGGACAAAATCAACTGTTCCAGAAGCGAGGAAGGGCAATATCACATGACTAAGCTGTTTTGAGAAGTTGATCAATACTTCATCAACATCAGTCAGATCAAAATCTGAATTGACGAGAATAAGAATAGTTTAAAGAAGACAATATGATCGTCAATGGAGAGAGTTAAAAATTCTATAGAATAAGAGCTTACTTCCATCCTAAAGCTTCTGTCATAGCTTCCTGTAATCATTATGGAGCGGTTTCAGGTACTGATACACATCCGTCACCGATCCCGTAAACCGCAAGTAGAAAGCAGCCAGAATGCGAACATACCTGAATTTCAATAGCTAAAAATCTGATCGTATTCAACAAAAAAGGAATAAGGGAGAACAGGAAAGAACGACAGTTCAAAGGTTGTAAACAGCTTTGAGCAATCCTGAACATTTTCATCGATAATGAACAAATTCAACTCAGATGGTGCCATAATATTAGTAAATTTGGGCAAGGATTTCATGCCATAGAAGCACATTTTTCAGCATTCTCGGATTTTTGGTTCCATATATTTCTGTAAGAAAATATACAGAATATGATTTTTTATACTCGGGGAAGAAATAAGAGAGCTACCTTCGGTGCTTTCAGGTAGGAGCGGAGGGGAGCGGAGGAGAAGAAAGATGGGAGTTTTGCAGGTCTGTAGATGCCGCGATCGAATCGTCGTCTTTCTTCCCAACTAGATCGAGCGGAGAGGAAGAGGAGGAAAATGGGGTTCCGGAGATATCTTCATTGGTTGACACAAATATTAACATGGCCGCATTTGGAAGAATTTTAATTTTTTTTAGGATTTATTTCTAGATATATTTATATCGTATTTCCTTTAAAGTAGGTGGTGAATTCAAATTTTATTGTAATCAAATATGAATAAAAATATCCTCAAGCGTAATTTTGCAATACTCCATAATTTACTCTCATCTTTCAAAGCCATGGTTTCGGAAAAATATTACATCAGAACTATTAACGTAGAGCTACGTTCAGATTACAATAGTTAGGAATATCTCGTCGGGTTACAGGAATATTTCAATTTATGTGACAACCAATTGAAATAAATTGTTATTGTAAAATTTGAACAATTAACTATTGTAATCTGAACGTAATATCCCCCCCCCCCCCCCCCC
>JXCR01073745.1:0-13972 GCA_002079205.1 Phalaenopsis hybrid cultivar | reverse complement strand
ATCATGATTGTGCAATCAAAATTCAACTATTGATTTCTCTTTTATTTTGAGTGTGCATTCAACACTATATACTACTACAACTCATCCACTCATCAAAGCAAACAACTAGCCATAGCTTGCATAGGCAAATGCTAAGTTATTCCACACTTCCAATTCTTATTGAAATACCATTCATTGAAATAATCATCTTTCATACTTTATAAGACGTGTCCAATATGTACTCCATCTTCTCCCTACCCAGTGTGGGACTAACTTTGGCCATATAATATAATATAATATGGAAAAAAATATATATTCCAAACCATCTTAACCCTAATGAATGGGAGCTTCAGCTTTCACTGTTGGTCATGATTTTCCAGCTTTGCATGAATTTGCAATTAAACTCACTCAAAGTCTCAAATTATTTGCATCACTTAACTCATAGCTTCTGCTTCCATTATAGAAGTCAGGAGTTCAGAATAATTATATTCATAAGTGTGCTTGAATTTGCCATTAAATTCATGCAAAATTTCAAAAAAATGTCTATCATGATATTCTTAACAAAATGTGGCTTTTACATGCATAACACATATCTAACACCTAAAAATTTATATTTGCATTCATACCGCTCAAATTTTAAACATCATATTGAAAATACCAACATCAGTATCTCTTAAAAAGTGAAATACACATTTTATGCATAAGTTATGACACCAAGGTGATATATATATATATATAGTAAATTAAGTCGGAGGCTATTATATGAGCCCCCAATCATTCTCATGTGTTTGACTATTTGAAGACCACCCTCACTAGAGGCTAGAAGTGGATTTGAACCCTTGAAAGAGGCTGCTCTTCCAGCAGGCTTTGGCTGGTGGCACAAGGTGATATATATATATATATATAGGTATTAGATATGTAAACAAAAAAGAACAAATCAATTAAAATCTATATTATATTACACATGTAAAATTTATATCCTTATAAGAAATTTTGCAGCAATACACTGCCCTAAAACTTTTTATAATTTCCCCCTCTGACAACTTTATTAATTTGCTTCCCACCTCATCACTCCCACTCATTTCACCACATTGGCATACACCATAACATACCAAACTCAAAGAAAATGCTCTTCATGTGTGCTTCCCACTTAAAAGAAGTACATCTCCACTATGTTGCTCTTTTCTTTAAATCATTCTATTTAAAATCAAGCCATTAACTATGAGCAAAATTGACGTGGGAAATTCTTCTTTGCTGAGCTCATTTTTAGCTTAATTTTCTTCATTGCCATATATGCATGCTTTTATTAACTGCTTTAGCATAAATAGATGCACTTCTTGGGTCGGAATCATATAGGGCTGTGAATTTAGCTTGAAGGTTTAGTAATAGCTCGAAAATTGATTTGGATATAGCTCAGATTGGGATTGGATCGAAATAAACACACTGAGCCATGAGCCAAAACTTTGAATCAAAATATTTTTGTGCCGGTTTCGAGCCATACACGGATCAACTCAAATTGTCTCGAGATCGGCTTAAATTATTTTTTGTTTTGAAAAATTATATGTACTGCTAAATTGAATCAAATGTGCTACGAGCCGATTTTGAGCTATGAGGGATCCAAATAACTCAATTTGAGTCATATTGTTTTGATTTTGAGCTGGAACTGTACAACTAAGTCAAATTTGAGCCAACACGTTTAGATTTTGAGTTAAATAGAACTCGATTTAATTTCAAGCGAGTTGGCTTGAAATTGAACATAATGAGCCACAACTCGATTTCGATCCTAACTCAATCCACTCAAGCTGATTTTGGGTGAAACCCAGTTCGACTTGAAATTGGTTATTTAATTGCCTTTAAATCAAGTTATATAGGGGGGATCCTTGAAATTTGAAATTTTTCTGTATAAATAATAAAAATTCATGTTTTTTTTCCTTAAGTAGTATAGACAATTTAGTAATTTTACCTCATCTTAAAATATTTATTTTCCCAATGATATATATATATGTATATGTGTGTGTGTGTGTGTGTGTGTGTGTGTGTGTGTGTGTGTGTGTGTGTGTGTGTGTGTGTGTGNGTGTGTGTGTGTGTGTGTGTGTGTGTGTGTGTGTGTGTGTGTGTGTGTGTGTGTGATGATTTTGCGCTCCATAAAAAAATGTCAGTTCCATCTCTGGGTACAATTAAATATTTATATATTTAAGTGGAAAATGGAATATAGTTTCGTAATTGTATATTTTGTCTATGGCAGTGCAAAATGCATTGAAAGGTGGCGCACTAATGTAAAGTTTTTTTCAGGATTATTGCAAAATGCATGACATTATTAAATGAAGGGGGTGCGTGTTGCCTTCGAGCTTATTGAACTAAGTTTTCAGGAGNTGGAATATAGTTTCGTAATTGTATATTTTGTCTATGGCAGTGCAAAATGCATTGAAAGGTGGCGCACTAATGCAAAGTTTTTTTCAGGATTATTGCAAAATGCATGACATTATTAAATGAAGGGGGTACGTGTTGCCTTGGAGCATATTGAACTAAGTTTTCAGGAGTATATATATATATATACTAAAATACATATCACTTATGTACTTATCATACCTAATATCTAAATTTCAATTCTTATATACATATTACATATCACTTATGTACTTATCATACCTAATATCTACATTTCAATTTTTATATACATATCACCTTAATTAGTTCTCTATACATGAAAAAAAAATGCATTTCACTTTTTTAAAATAATTAAAATAATGATATTTTTAATGTGGTATGAAATATTTGGTTGGTATATATGTAAAAATTAAAATATAATTGTTATGTGTTAATATATAGGAGTTAGGTTGGCTGTATGTAAATTTCCTTTAATTTTGTTTTTTCATGCAAATATAAAATATTAAATAAAAAAACATAAAACAAACAAAGTCACAACAGGCCGAAATCACATAGACTATTATTTGTACTTGAAGGTTATGAGAATATTCTCGTCTTATTTCTTTCAACCATATGTTAAAAATATTCGGGATTCCCTCTTTTTAAATATTTAAATAAAAGCTATTAAAATAATAATATTTTATATTTACATGATTACATAAAAAATTATCTTTTACTTTTAAAACTGAAATACACATTTGATATATAAATTTCATGAAACCAAAATGTTATAAATATAAATATGAAAATTTAGTTAATATTAGACGTGTAAATACATTTTTTTTTGGGAAAGATAAGCCCAAAGGGCACTATGCACGATTTGAACCAGCGACTTTAACAATTATGTTACAAATAAATGTACAGATATATATAAATACATAAGAATTGCTTGGTGTATAAGTAAATAAGCCTATACATTAAAATATGAAATATAGTATAAGAGAAAACAAACAATAAGGTCAACTATATAAATATAAAAAGACAATTGAGTGAAGAAGTGGCTCGAAGCTCAAATTCTTGCTATCAATAATAAAACTAAAAGTATGACATGGTCAGGATTGAATTCAATGTTGCTGTAGATATTTTACAAGTATAATATATACTATTTGTTTTCACACAGTGGATACCATGTCAGCTGCCACTAAGCTCTTCTTATATCACACTGAGACAAGGTTCAAATCATGAAAGTAGAATAATATTAAATGTTGCAATTATTAATTTTAATCATTTTTAAATATGCAATTTTCTTTGTGCTCTACAAGGCAGGTCAAATTCAAGCTTCATTGTTAGGATTGTAATCATCTTTAAGTGATCATCATTAGTCTTAACTTTATAATTTAGGATATGTAGTAGAATAGAACTATTAAATTGTCACCGAAAAGTAAGAATTTAACAAAATATATGCATTTTAAGCTCCCCAAGCCTCCTTTACTCTTTCAAAAATGACAAAGAGCATTTATGTAAATACCACATAATTCTTATATTTTTACATATCTTATACCTAAATTTTGTTTTTTTACATTTATATCACCCAAGTCTTTCATATTACGTTAAAAATACTATTGTTTAAACTTTTAGAAAATGAAATACATCTTGTCATGCATAGTTAAGGTGACATGTATATAAAAAATCAAGTTTTGACGTTGGATATATAAATACATAAGAATTAAGTGGTATGTAAATTGTTGAATCATAATTTGTCCATGAATCACACTCAAGAAATAAAACATAACTACATAAGGAGAGAGAAAGAGAGAGCAAGAGTGAACAGAAATACGTCATGACAATATTGTCTTATTCATAAAATAATCTCCCTATTGGGGAGAATATACAATGTGATAATGTTATATTTCTGTCTATGTTTTAAAGAAGGTCATCTTGGGTATTCTTGAAATTTTACTTGATGAGTTTATCATCGTTTGACTGCACTCTGGGTTGCCTGACTAAGCTCAATCGGCTTCAATTTGATAAGACTTAGCTTGATCAACTGGGATCCACTCAGTCAACTGAGATCCGCTTGATCAACTGATCTTGGTGGATCTTATTTTACTGGTTTGATGAGGTATAGTTTTCAATTCTTGACCACCTGATGAGAAGTCTCTGGTCATGTTTGATGTGGTTGTAGAAACCATATCTTCAAGGGATCAGCTTTCTTGTGATAATTGGCTTGGATGTACATTTGCTATATTTTTTATGAACAACTCATCCTTATATCCTTCGATCGTCTTTCATATGTCTCTTGATTCGGTTGCCTTTGACTTTGTTGGCTTTGGTTCAGACAAATTCGCTAAGTTGAATTGTGGGTCTTATAATCTTTTGTCGACGGGCATTTCTTCAATTTAATTCTCTTTCCACCTGAACCGTTAGATATCATCAGAATCGGTGTTGATACTTTTTTTATCTAAATATATAATTCTTTCAAACGATAATTATATTTTCATATTCAAAATAAGTAAAATTAAATAAAATAATCGTAGGCTAAATTTTTAAATGACAATTTTAAACTTTCGTTGATTTTAATTTTTTTTTAGATGTAGATTAGATAAAAAAAAATTATAGAAGTCATTTTAAAAATTAGCCATAATCATATTACTTATAAGCGTATTTGATCTCATTACCTTACGACCCAAGACAAAATAATTTCTTTTCCTTCACGTGGGACAAATCAATATATTGCATGTTTAATTTGTTAAACATCATTCTCATGCATGGGCATAGGAGGATTAAAAATAGAAATCATATTATTTCTACACGCCTTCCCCAACTTCAATCTTTCCCACTTACCAAATTTCTATAAAAAGACTAGCATCAAATTCTCATGATGTATTATGATGATATATTAGTCTCACACCGGGGGTCTCATTTTCTTACGAATTTACCTAAATATCCAAACCTCAATACTTAATTGCACTCAAACCTTTAGTATGTACCATTACCAACCGTTAGAAAGCTAAAGACACCATTTTCAAGCATAATTCTATCACTCCAAAATGTTGTAAATGTAAACAAGAAAGTTCAACGTGTAAGATATGTAAATATAAAAGAGCTGTGTGGCATGCGTGTAGGTTTCCCTTTCTTACAGTATGCTTGCATGCATGTAAAGGCTTATTTAACTCCACAACTTGTTGGCTCTGAACTAACCCACATGCAATAAGGCAATGCAAAGTTTTGAATTTAATCATATTCGAATAGTTTTGGGAACTATTTGGTTAACGTATATAGCTGTTGTGAATATTTTGTTATGGTTGTAGTTGTACAGATACTGTTTAGTGGCATTCTTTATTATTTTTCTTCAGATAATTCTGTCAAAATTTTAATTTTTTAATTTATTCTGACTGATATTATTGAGTGATAAGAACTTGAGAAAATGACAAAAGAAATAGGTTGTTTTATTTAGTGTTTCTCTTCAAATTCTGTGCAATTGTGTATTTTATGTGTCTGTTTGCCCATAAAAGTCAGATCCTGATAGTTTGGTGAAATTTGTTGGAGCATGCACGGTAGCACTAGGTACAAGTGCCACAGTACTTGGTTGAAAATTCCTAATGTGAAAAATTTCCCAAGAGATCAACGCCTAGGGGCCATGTGACCATCACCACAGTGCCCAGAGTCGGCTCCATGGCATCATGCCAAGCCAAGTAAATATGATAGATCCTGTGTCGCGGCATTATCATAGTCTACGTTGCACTGATATCGACGACCGCTCTCTTAGATCAATGCACAGAGAAGACAAAAACGTTGAGTGAGTAATTAACAGTCGCAGCTTCGCAGCCTAGAGCAGTGTTGCAATGCCATAATTGTAGAGTTGTGATGCTAATTGTGATAACACCCTAATATTAGACCAGCAGCTGCAGCGCCATACTTATATCGGGTTCGGAGGTGTCGCCCTAAAATATTGTTTGTTACGTAGCACTCAAGCATCGAACCCCTAGCGCTCTAGAGCCGAGCCATTAGAGTCCCAATATGCTTAGAGCACGACACTGCAACGCTCGAATATAGCACCAGAATGCCACTATCGCACACCCCAACCACAGTAATCAAAATCGAGTCGTTCTACAATTGAAGTTTTGGTTTTTGTTGATTGGAATGTGATTTTAATATTTCATGTGCAAAGAACAGGATGGTGTGTCTTTAAGTGTTTCGAAGTATGAAGATGGTTGAGCGTGACGTAATTTGTATAATTGTCCTACCTTTTTTTATAGTGGATTTCTTAGTGCGGTGTGATTCAGTGGTTTTTTCTAGTTCTCAATTTTTTCATGTTAAATCTCTTGTTCTCTTTGTTTTCTATGATTTTCTTATTTTATTCACTTCAGTTCAAAACTTTATTTCGAATCTCTAAAATTTGTTTCGCTCCTAATATTATGCATGTAGATATGAAGTTTAAGTGTTAAATAAGTAAATAAATAATGAATTGTATGGTATGTATATGCAATATATATATATATGTATATATATATATATGTATGTACAGCTAGATGCGTTCCAACAATAAATATTCATGGCAATGCAAGCACCACCCAAAGCCGGTAAAGCCACCTTTTGAAGCATGGCTTGTGTCATCCATATAAAGCTCAGGCCCTCACAACTTTAACTCCTTTCTTTTCAATGTTTCCTGAATTTCCTCAATAATGGCGTCCAGATGCATTTCTCTTGGAAAAACATACATTATACATTCATCTAAAAAAACCTAATATATTTAAATTAATATAATAATTATTTTTTGAGGCATTTACATACCAACACATAATATTTCTAATATATTTACATATCTCACTCCTATATTTTTTTTTAACTTAACACACATACCATTTAAAAACATTATTATTATGACTTTTAAATGGAACATGTCTCTTCATGTATAAATTTCAAATATCAAAAATATTATATATGTAAATATGAACATTTAGATGTAAGATATGTAAATACATTAGAATTGTGTGCTATATTTGTAAATTTCCCTTATTTTTTTCATATATGCTGATACTGCTTCTCCCCTATATATGTAGAAAGCCTTCTGTTAGAAGAAGATATTTGAAACTGATAGAGGAGAGAGAGAGAGAGAGAGAGAGAGAGAGAGAGTGGGCTGAAGAGAGAGAGAGAGGAGGATGGAGTGGAGAAAGAGCTACATGGATCTGGTACTAGTTCCATTGAGCCTTCTCCTGTTCATAGTTTACCATGGCTGGCTTTGGCATAAGGTGAGGACTCAGCCTCGCCGCACCATCATCGGAATGAACTCGGCCGGCCGCCGGCTTTGGGTCCGGTCGGTCATGAAGGTATGTTAATATTCCATCCTATTTTACAGAGCTATAGAGGTTCTATTTGGGGGCAAACTATAGAAAAAATATTACGAAAACAGAAAAGTGGCATGCTGAAAAGAATTTATGTGAGAATATTCACTTCAAATTTTTATCAGACAAATTCAACAATTCTAATTTCAACAGCCTAATTTCTTATGCTGCATCCCATAATATGTATTTCTAAGTTCCTTTTTTTTTTTGGGGCATTTACATCTATACATAATACCACCCATTTGAATTTAATGGCCAAGAATAGAAAGCAATTGATGAAGCCCGCGTTGTAAAACAGAAGTCGGCATCATGATTTGCTTTGACGTTTGTTCCTCCTAGCAATAAATTTGACATTACAATCTTCCACTTGATTGCTCTTAAAAACAAAATTTTTGCTACGCCAAAAATGTGAAAAGACTTTTAAGAATGAACAAAATATCACGTGCGGTGTTCGCTCGTGCGAATAAAAGTTTATTTGAGCGATTGTTCGCACGTGCAGTGTTCGCTCATGTGAATAACAATTTATTCGAGCGATGCAATTGTCAGCATGTGCGCATATTTTCTCCTGAAGATAATAATCCATAAGATTTTCCAAAAAAACAAATTTTATTAATTCACTTATTCTATTTAGTAAATAAAAAAATATTATTATTTTTTTACCCCATTTTACACAATTATATTAAATAATTATTTGTTTTACTCCACAACATCATAAGAAAAAAATGATTCGGATATCATTACCAATTACTTTTATTAAAATAAATTTAAAATTATTATATTTGCTTAGGAATTGATATAATAAATTTTTTTAATTAGTGATCAAAAGAATTCAAAACAACTTCCAAAATTTCCCCCTACACCATCCCAAACACAAGATAACACTGCCAAATGGAGCTGAAGTTTATGATTCAGCATTATATATTTCCTGAACTCAGAAACTATGTTGAATGTAAATAAAATTACATCTAAAACATGTAATTAAATCAAAAGTGCAAGAAATGCATTCCATTTAACAAACAATTTCGACCCTATAGACTTTCTCATAAATAAAATCAAATTCTATATATATTTTAAATTTAATCATTTATATATCTCACTAGGGTTGTCATAACGGCTCGTTGTTTGCGAACAACTCGTGTTCAACTCGTGTTGTTCGCGAGCAACTCGTGTTCAACTTATTGTTGGCGAACNTATATATATATATATATATATGTACAGCAAGATGCGTTCCAACAATAAATATTCATGGCAATGCAAGCACCACCCAAAGCCGGTAAAGCCAGCTTTTGAAGCATGGCTTGTGTCATCCATATAAAGTTCAGGCCCTCACAACTTTAACTCCTTTCTTTTCAATGTTTCCTGAATTTCCTCAATAATGGCGTCCAGATGCATTTGTCTTGGAAAAACATATATTATATATTCATCTAAAAAACCTAATATTTTTAAATTAATATAATAATTATTTTTTGAGGCATTTACATACCAACACATAATATTTCTAATATATTTACATGTCTCACTCCTATATTTTTTTAACTTACACACATACCATTTGAAAACAGTATTATTATGACTTTTAAATGGAACATGTATAAATTTAAAATATAAAAAATATTATATATGTAAATATGAAAATTTAGATGTAAGATATGTAAATACATTAGAATTGTGTGCTATATTTGTAAATTTCCCTTATTTTTTTCGTATATGCTGATACTGCTTCTCCCCTATATATGTAGAAAGCCTTCTGTTACAAGAAGAATATTTGAAACTGATAGAGAAGAGAGAGAGAGAAAGAGAGAGAGAGAGAGAGTGGGCTGAAGAGAGAGAGAGAGAGAGGAGGATGGAGTGGAGAAAGAGCTACATGGATCTTATACTAGTTCCATTGAGCCTTCTCCTGTTCATAGTTTACCATGGCTGGCTTTGGCATAAGGTGAGGACTCAGCCTCGCCGCACCATCATCGGAATGAACTCGGCCGGCCGCCGGCTTTGGGTCCGGTCGGTCATGAAGGTATGTTAATATTCCATCCTATTTTACAGAGTTATAGAGGTTCTATTTGGGGGGCAAACTATAGAAAAAATATGCTGAAAAAAATTTATGTGAGAATATTCACTTTAAATTTTTATCAGATATATTCATCAATTCTAATTTCAATAGCCTAATTTCTTATGCTTCATCCCATAATATGTATTTCTAAGTTCTTATTTTTTTGGGGGGCATTTACACTTATACATAATACCACCCATTTGAATTTAACGGCCAAGAATAGAAAGCAATTGATGAGGTTGGCATTATGATTTGCTTTGACATTTGTTCCTCCTAGCAATAAATTTGACATTACAATCTTCTATTTGATTGCTCTTAAAAGCAAAACTGTTGCTACGCCAAAAATGTGAAAAGACTTTTAAGAACAAAGAAAATATTACGTGCGGTGTTTGCTCAAGCGAATAAAAGTTTATTCGAGCGATTGTTCGCACGTATAGTGTTCGCTCATGTGAATAACAATTTATTCGAGCGATGCAATTGTCCGCATATGCGCATATTTTCTCCTAAAGATAATAATCCAGAAGATTTTCCAAAAAAACAAATTTTATTAATTCACGTAAATAAAAAACTATTATTATTTTTAAGTTAATTTTATTTGAGAATCTCAACACTTGCCCCCATTTAATCATATTAAATAATTATTTGTTTTAATCCACAACATCATAAGAAAAAAAATGACTCGGATACCATTACTAATTACTTTTATTAAAATAAATTTAAAATTATTATATTTGTTTAGATATTAATATAATAATTTTTTTTTAATTACTGATCAAAAGAATTCAAAACAACTCACCAAATTTTCTCCTACACCATCCCAAACACAAGATAACACTGCCAAATGGAGCTGAAGTTTATGATTCAGCATTATATATTTTCTTAACTCAGAAATTATGCTGCATGTAAATAAAATTACATAAAAAATATGTAATTAAATCAAAAGTGCAAGAAATGCATTACATTTAACTAACAATTTCGACCCTATAAACTTTCTCATAAATAAAATCAAATTATATATATTTTTTAAATTTAATCATTTATATATCTCACTGGAGCTGTCAAAATGGCTCGTTGTTCGTGAACAATGAGTTGAACATGAGTTGTTCGCGAGCAACTCGTGTTCTACTCGTTGTTTGCGAACAACTCGTGTTCGGCTCGTTCGCTAAGTTAACGAGCCGAATACGAACAAATATTGGCTCGAAATACTATATATATATATATATATATATATTTTGATGAGTTATATTAAATTAGATTCAAATGATGTTTTAAATCTTGGCTCAATCTTTTACATCTTATAACTACGTGATTAGAGTGTTCAAAATGACTCTTTGATTGTGAACGGCTCGTGTTCGGCTCGCTGTGCAAACGATTAGCAAGTTAAACACGAACATACTTTTTGAGCTTAAACTATAAAGGAGCCCAATATCTCACACTCTTGCCCTAAAAACCAACAGGACTCGGACAAGAAAAACGTTCTGGCAGTACAAACCCTACGGAACGCCATAATGAGCTCAACATTAATGGCCACCACATGCATTCTCCTCTGCTCAGCTCTGGCAGCAGTTTTAAGCAGCACATACAGTGTTAAGAAACCAATCTCAGACTCCATTTATGGAGCTCATGGAGAGCTCATGGTCGCCCTAAAATACATTTCTCTCCTCCTCATCTTCCTCTTCGCCTTCATCTGCTACTCACTTTCAGTTCGCTTCATGAGCCAAGTCAGCTTCCTCATCAACACCACTCCGGTTTCTTCTGAGAATCTAACCCTAGTAATTATCACGCCTGAATATGTCTGTGAGCTGTTGGAGAAAGGTTTTTTGCTTAATACTTTTGGGAATAGATTGTTCTATACTGCTCTTTCGTTGCTGTTGTGGGTGTTTGGGCCTGTTCTTGTGTTTGTATGTTCGGCTGTTATGGTTTCTGTGTTGTATTGTCTTGATGTGGTGTGTGACGTGAAAGGCAATGGTGGTGGAGAGAAGGGTGAGGAATATTTGTAAGTGTGATGTGTGATGGTGATTAATAATGTATATGTCGTGTGTTTCATCATCATCCATTAAGTAATTGGATTGGTTTGAATTGAGGGAAGGGAGAGGAAACAATATTTTCGGATGAATTTATAAGGAAATTGATATTTGACAAAAGCCCAAATATCAATTTCCCAAGCACATTTAGGCCCCATGATGAGAGCCCGCCACATGTGCCTATAATCTAAGAGCCCCCGAGATCGAACCCTTAACTATTAGACGAGCCTCAAACCACCCCTAATGTGCCCAACAATTCTAGTATTGCATCCTTAAGGTCAACTGTGCAAGAGTGGATTCTACTTTTTGACAACATGTCTAAAATCACCCTTAACAATTACCTTGTAGCTTATCCTTGGTTTTCTAAATCTATATCCAACTGGCACAAAGATTTAGTATTAAATATATTATACATCTTCTCAATTTGAACAAACATTTTAGCACTAAGACATTAAGGCTCAGTTTATCAACTGCAGTGTCTCAGGAAGCTGCTGCTGGGAAGTTGGATGACTGTTTGTTTCAATTAATGAAAAACACTTGTTTATGGGCAAATGATCATTCTGCCCCTATTTATTAATATTATTTATAACAGAATTGTTGTAGTCATATATTTGATAATTCAGAAGCAAAAATTCACTTCAGAATAATACAAAAATTTAAATACACACATCACTTAATACGAGTGTCAATAGTGCAAAAAACTAAAAAGAACTATTAAAATTACAATTAATATAATAATTATATTGTTTTTAACATGCATACAATCATACTTATTGCAAGTTTTCCGTCCACCACTCCTTCGGACCATCAATTGTTCGTTTCATCGGATCTTAACCTAAGCTTGTTGATCCTTGCTTCGATTCTTTCCAAATTTTCCAATTCTTCTTGAGTTGATCCCATTTATTCTTCAATTGCATCTGGTCATATTCTTTGTCAGCACTCTCCTTGAATTTTTTGATGATATTTTGTCACCCCTCCTTGTTGAAATTTGTTGCCATCCCACTTATTGAAAGTCTTCAATTGCCACCCCTCCTTGAATTTTTTGATGATATTTTCCCAGGTCCAAAGATCACAAAAGATTATTTTGGTTTCTTTGTCCTTCAATGCGGGCACACTAGCTTCTTTGGTCTTAGTCATTTTATTACTATGATAGCAAAAACAAACAAACATAAATAAAAGAGTGCTGAAGCAATCCAATTGTATATGCCTCTTGGAGGTGATATGAGCAATGAATTACCGTAGTTATGCATAATATTCTACCTTAGAATTTTTTTGGGGTGATTCAGTAATTTACTTCAAATAATGTGTGTGATTGAAAAAAATATTTTTCTTAGCATAAAATTTGAAACTGGTATGCATGATCATACTCAGACAGTCCACAGCTACATATGTTTCCTAGGAGTGAGCATAAAGAATGATGGTAATGATGATCTGTTGCCTTTTTTTACAATTTTTTCTCGTTATATGCCTCAAGGAGTATCAATAGCTATGCATAATATGACATCACAATAATTTTCTAACGCTATCTATTTCACTGCCACACTTTAGAGTGTGTGTGCGTGAATGAAAAATATGCTAAACGACAATACCAAAAATATTAACAAAAAATTTCTTATATGGTGAAAATCCACGAGAAACGAAAATCTCTCAAAGTGAATATAGGGAAAGGTGATATCAGAAGAAGATGGTGTCCGGAACGAAGGGTTAGGGTAGAGGAAGCAGAGCTCCGCGGGGAAGGTAAGGGCAGAATACAAATGCAGGGTGAAATCTGGGGACAAGTGCGTAAAACACAGGAGAAGAAACACGGGCCGCAAGGTCGAACCTGCGGCCCGCGTTTTGCTAAACGATGCAGCCGCCGCGAGCAAAACACTGCCCCAAATGACACAGATTAGTAGCTCCATGCAGCTCTGCGCGAGAACCACCGCCTCAAACGGGCCCTAAGATTCTTGATCGGAAAAATGCTATGGAAGATGAATTGAATGCACTTGAAACCGACAAAATGTGGTTTGTCATTTCAGAGCCACCGCGAAAATATGCTCTAGGATGTAAGTGGACTTATCAATCAAATACAACTCAAACAGGTCAATAAATAAATATAAAGCTAGTCTTGTCCCCAAGGTGTATACTCGAAAGGAAGGTATAAATTTAGAAGAAATTCTTCCAGCTGCTGCCAAAATGATGACAGTCAAAGTTCTCCTTGCCCTCGGCTA
>JXCR01073744.1:198005-267819 GCA_002079205.1 Phalaenopsis hybrid cultivar | reverse complement strand
GATTTGCTATTGAAAAGCAAGTCATCCACAGAACTTCAACATTCTCCATTTTATTTCTTGAGAAAGAAACATCATCCGTTGGTAGCTCACCCTTATGTTCTTCAACCCAAATAGCATAATGCTCTAGCAGTACAAACTATTTGCATTAATAAAAGTCATTTCATCCACATTTGTCAATTGCATTCTTATCAGACAAAAGCCTTTTCATTCTTATCAGACAAAAGCCTGAAAAGGCATCTAAGAAGTTTATTACTGTGTAGACGATTGTAGAGTTGACTAGGGAATCAATTCACATTATTTGCATAAGCCTAGTTTAAATTTGTTAGTTGACGCACAATTGTCACTTGCCACTTGACTTATACACCAGAACATTGGAGATGCACTCTAAGTATGGATCTTATCATATAAACTCAGCATCAACACCTCTTTGCAGATTAAACCAACTAGCACTGTAGCAATGGCCTAATTCTTCTTCTTGATTAAACCAACTCTCTTTTTTACTCGGAATTAAAGGATGATCTGATGAGAAAAGTGTGACAACAATCATCCTTCACTAATTCTTCCTAAATTTCCTCCACGATCACCAAGCTTAGATCTTTTTGGACTTCAAGGCTTATCATCTCCTATTATACGTTATCGACTTTAAGCAACAAGTTCTTAATTGTAGTTGCCTTACACATGATTTCACATGGAGGCTGGAGGGCTGAGCCGATGAACTGATTCGGAAGGAGCATAGGGGGTCGGTCGAACCCTTCTTGGGTTAGGGTTGTCGTCCAAAGGGTAGAGATTTTCCCCCCTAGTTATCCTCTATTATAAAAACATTATTTACTATTTTTAGGGACCAGTATTTGAATATTCAGATTTCCTGTCATCAACGTTTCCCCCTTGCTAGGGCAGTACCGAAGACAAGTGGTGCTCCAGTCGTATCATTCTCCAAGGTGGTGATTACCTCCTCGATCTCTGCTCCCCTTCTATTCCTTTTTTGCCATTGCAACTCTTGCATCCCACCGATCTAATCTCAGTCGCCAACTCCAGGCCCTCTCCCTGCCACTAGTTGCTCTCACACTATTCTCTGCTCCCGACTGCCAACTCCAACCCATCCCTCTACCGCCAATTGCTTTTCCCAATCTTCCCTGCTCCCAACTGCCACTCCACCCCATCTACCTAACGCCTACTTCCTTCCCCACAATCCTCTACTCTCAACCGCCAACCCCAACCCTCACTACCGATCACGGTGGGCACCAATTACCCCAACCAGCCACTTCCATATCCAGCCACCAGCCTTCCTGCAACGACCTTCCTGCCCCCACCCAGCCACCGGTTTCCACCACCTCAACCACAACCCTCCCATGGTAGTGTTATTAAATGTCATATTATCAAAATTTTTTGTTTATAACCCTTTTGAATTTCAGCAATAATATTTGCATTTCTATTATGAGTTAGGTTAACTCCAGTATCAACTGGTATCAAAGATAATCTTACCCTATTCCTATCCTAGGGTTTTCTAGCATCCGCCATACCAAAACAATCTCCACGGAAACTTTTTCTTTCCTATCACCAAATATCCCTTCCACTCCCACAAATATCAAACCATAACAATGCCACCAAAAAAAATACAGGAAGTGCCTTTAAAGAGATATAGCGAGGGCTTAGACGTCTTCAACAGAGGCTTGTGGATATTGATGAGGGAACCCAATGGGAAATTACTCTCGATCGTGATATGGAGAGTCGAAGAGGAGAAAGGATGAGGATCTGAATCTCTTCCATAGGAATGACTTCAGTGATGAGAAAGACAGTCACCGACGCTTCAAAATTTAGTATTAGAGTCTGAGAGAGAGGGGCCGCAACTGGAGGACACAGATTTTGGCATCAAAAAGGATCTACCGAAGTTCGATTGAGGTATGGGTCCAGACAAGTTTATCGAATGGTTGCAATCAAGTGAGCGAATCTTCGAGTATAAGGAAGTGACAGAAGATAAACGGATGAAACTAGCATCCATCAAGTTAAAGAAGAGCACCTCTTTGTGGTGGTAAAACTTGCAGAGACTAAAAAAGAGAGAGGGCAATGACAAGATTAACAAGTGGGAGAAGGTGAAAAAAGAGATGCAGAGAAAATACTAACCACCTCATTATCATCAGGATATGTCTGAGACTCTACAACCTACAGTAGAAAGACCTATTATCAGAGGAGCACACAACACAGCTTGACTAGTTGCAGATAAAATGTGAGTTGGTTTAGCCAGAATAATATTCTACAGCTTGTAATTGAGGGGACTGAAGCTCATTATCAACAACGTTGTGCTGTTTTAGCCTTATTGGTCATTTGGAAATGTCTAAACCTTAGCCCTGATGGCCGAGACACAATAAAAACAGAGCACAAAACTACCACAATTCAGGCAAGCACCCGCTGATGGAGATATCGGCGGGAGCACACCTCAAGAAGTTGAGAAAACTAGTTCAGATAATGATAGAGCCACCCCGAGTGAGAAGCCTGACAAGAGTACTCGACCCGAAAATGCTTTAGATGTCATGAATTTGGGCAAATCGCCTCCATCTGACCGACGAGTCGAGTTGTCTTTCATCAAGAAGGCCGTAGTAGAGAAGTTAGCAATGAGAAGGCAGCTGAAGAAAGGGCTAAGGCGTATCATCTTCCTCTAGATGAAGGCAAAATGCTCATGGTTCGACGGGTCTTATAGAATGAAGATACGATATATCTGCAATAGTTTTGCCCAACATATTCAAGACCCACAGTACTGTAAATGGAAAGATATGCAATCACATCATTGATGGAGAGAGCAACAAGAAAGTGATGTCTACGCAGATAGTAAAAAATTGGGTTTCATGACTCAGAAGGATTCCAAGTGGTATTCACTGATGTGGCCAAAGAAGGAGAACAATGTCAGCATTTAACAGAGATTTCTAGTGGATTTTTGATTGGAAGCCAGTTGTAGGATCAAGTGTGGTAGCGATGGATGCCTGCAACCTTTTGTTTGGGAGATTGTGGCAATTTAACCGTAGGACTCAACATGTTGGATTCATAAACATCTTTACCAAGGAGGGTAAACACATCGAACTTTTCCTTCTACAGAGCTAGAGATCACATGTGCCCTTGCAGTAGATAAGTGTTTGTGGGACCAGTTTTCGAGATGACAAAGGATGATAAGACTGAGACATTGATTACATACATGAGACGGTCACCAAAAAGAGCATTTGAAGACATCAAAATCGATACCTTACCACCATAGCCACAATCATTTGGGGAAGTTTAGGTTACCTTCACTTCAGATCAGATTGAGCCAACCTTAATACACTTTGAGAGTCAACAGTATTACATGACTCACAGACCCAGTTCAGTTAGTTGTGGATTGCCAGAAGAATGGATCGATATGGATGCATGTTTCTGCCGCCAATTACTTTTCCCACCCTTCTCTGCTCCCAACTACCACTCCAGTCCATCTCCCTAGCCCCTACCTCCGTCCCCGCAATCTTTTTCTCTCAGCAGCCAACTCCAACCCACCTTACCCTTGATCATAGTGGGCAGCCATTACCCCAACCAGCCACTTTCCCAGCCAATCACCGGCCTTCCTCAAGCCACCTTCCTGCCACCATGCAATCATCAGTTTCCACCACCTCAACTGCAGCCCAATCACTTCCTTCCTCGATCTGGGGTGTCATTTTATGTTTTTGTTGTTAATTTTCCTATTGTTAAGAGTCTTTGTTTGGAACCCTTTTGAATTTCAGCAATAATATTTTTATTTCTATTATGGTTTGGGTTAACTCTGGTATCACAATTACTCGGCCCCCTGTTAGTAACTTCACGGCAAAGTGGAAACGACGACAAATAGAGCAATGAGTGGGGGGGGACCAAATATGGTATTGTAAGTAGTCGGGGCAACTCATAAAATAAAATCAACTATCATTATGTGTTGATTGTAATCTTCACCATGAGTGATTAATAGAATAATTATCTCTCTTCCCTCTCCAACGAATTCAATTAGATAGAAGAACCACATTAATAATGATACCATAAAAGATGTTCTAAATTAATTTGATAGAGCTCCCCATGTTAATTAATATACTTACAAGTTGGTAAATCACAATCAATATCATGGTCAAGATAGCATCATTATAAGGCTTGTGAATGAGAGACCGATCAACTGCAAAGACTGAGATAAGGACAGCCTCCATTTACTGCACTAGGGTGATGGTTGCTGAGTTTACCTTGGCTCAAGGTTAGCCAAATTAATTATTATAGCTCTTTGACTGTAATTAAATCTCCTACTAAGTTCTATGTTGGCGACAGCCCTCAGTATAGAAATCATGGCCACGAGGAAAGAGCAGCTTGGGTACCTAAAATATCCTTTGTTTTGATGACCTCAACAATACCGATCATATATAATAAAAAAAAAAGACAGCTGGCAAGTGGACAAAAGCCATGTGGTTGCATCCTCTCCCCTCTAAGGTGATCACATCTTTCCAACTAAATTTGCCTTGACTGGAGGATAATTCATTGAACGGGATAAGAATGTGGCATAAGCTAAGCAAACAACCTAAAATCTTTACACCTTGGGATGGTTGACCTATCCTTTTATCANAAATCTTTACACCTTGGGATGGTTGACCTATCCTTTTATCAGATCTTGTCTGATAGATTAGTTTAAAGATGCTACATCCATCTCATTCTTATAGTTTTCTATATTTGCATTCTCAATGGCAAGTAATAGTTAACTCATTCAATGTCTTCAGCTAGTGAATGAGTACATCTAAGAGAACTTGAGTGAGAGCGACTCGAGCTACAGCTGGCGCTATGTTATTGACTTAAAACATCATTCTTTGGAATCTTACTATAAAAATATCGTCAATAACTTGTTAGGCTCCTGAGATATTTTCAACAAAGATGATGAGTTCTTTAGTGGTCACTGGGTGTTGGTGTACTATATTATAAATATCCTTTTAAACTTAGAGAATGACATAATTATCACAAGAAATGGGCAAGCAAATCACCTAAGATTCCACTCCTTTAATATTAGGAAAAGTAAAATGCACTTCGATGCATCATTGATATCAAGAAGCAAGGCGGAAAAACTCAAATATGCAACGTGGTTTGAGTTTTGACCCTTTGGGATTTAGGATAAGGGATCTTGAATTTGATTGATTGCCTGACTTTGGCAATTTCACCGAAAAAAGCATTCATCGATTGTGACCTCCTTTAGTCTACTCGCCCTTCCATTATGCTAGGTTATAAGGTCTATTTTTTTTTTCTGAGCTTACGTAATGAAACTTATCAAGAGAAGGTAATGCCCTCAATATTGAGTTTCATCTCCCGTCTACTAAGCTAGTGGACTTTTTAGGCAGCTGCACTCAAGAAGTAGTTCTAAAGGGTTTGATCCAAGACACCGTGGATCATTCACCCAAGCTTCCCTTAGTCAATTGCCTAATTGTCACAAAATCTTAAATTCACATTTTCACAAAAATCTCTCAAGCTTTCTTTATGATTGCTCCTGCAGAAGCTCTCTATGTGTCTTTCCTAGTTTTTGATGTAAATTTCATTTCGCACAACTTTTAGAAAATTATTTTCTATTTTGTTTGTGGGTGACACAAGAACCTTACAGACATAAAATTTGAAGAGGCGATGAAAGAGAGAGATAGTAGAGAAAGGTCCATTATGACGCTAAAAAATGCTACAATATAGTAGAGTACGTAATCAAAACTACGAACCCTTGATTCTCCCAACAATTCTATATTTATAGGTTGAAATGTAGGGTCTAGAGCACTAATAGAAATGATGTGGCATAAGTTATACATATAAAAGAAAGGTATAAATACATATGGTGTGTAGCTTATTAATGGACTAGGACATGGGGCAATGACTAACAACAAAGCATGGGGAAGGTGTTAGTTCCTCTAGTGGTACATACTGATTAGCTTTATTGCAAGCTTGGTTGTTTGTATGGCTGGTCCAGCAAATTTGGTGGTGGCATTGAGTGAGCTCTTCATGAGTCCAGTAGACGTATTTCTTCTTAGTCAATAGCTAATTTCACCATGATGATGGTGTATAGGTGCCTTGAACCCTACTGGGTGAGTCATCTAGTACCTAGTTGACATGTTCGACTTGAGCTTCAAGTTTCCATGTGGATCAGATTAATAAATCTAACTCGGACTAGCAAGTAGACCCTAAGCAAGGCTTGATGAGTTCTCCAACTTCAGCTAGCAATTCTTGGGCCAGTCCTCCTTTAGAGTATACAATTCCAAAACTATTGGGAAAATTTTCTGCGCTAGAAATGTCCTTCATGAAATGATCAACACTAGATTTACCCAAAGTTGTACAGAAAAAAATTAAATTGTTATGGTTAACTCAAAAAACATTTTACATATGGTTCAATAATTTCTTGTAGCAGTTTAGACCTGATTTTTAAGTGTTGAGGTAAAATTGCACAATGTCACGGATTGAATAGTTCAACATTACATAGAGTAGCTTCTTGAGTGAAACTTCCGCCATCAATCTTTTTGCCGCCTTCATGGTGCTCATTAACATTCTTATTAGAGTGATAGCATTACACTTAACACGGGACTCCCCCATGGTAATAATCACGCTTACAATGAACAGATATTCATGAAGTTATTTGCTGTGTACATTGCTTCTGCTATTTCCATCCCAGAACCTCATTTAAATGTGATGTTCCTAGTGCTTGCCACATATCCTCTCAGAAGGATGATTGCACATACCAATTAAACTCATATAAGAATAATTGAACACTGTATGTGTGCTCCAACCCCACCCAACCTTATCCAACGGGGCAGGAAGAAGATCACAACTTTTCAAATCTAAATACAGAATGTACCTTTCTTCCAGTTCTTAACTCAATGTTTATGACAAAGGATATCCTCAGTTATATGACATTTATATCATAATACCTTTCCACCTCTTTTTTTCTTGTCTATCACATGATTCAGCTTCTTTAACAACCATTCAGCCAGCCTCTGTACACAATCCCTACATAAGTTACAAGTTGGATATGCTCAGTTTTTTGCAGTGATACATTGCTCAAGTTTGGTCAAATTTCTCTTCCTGATAATAACATCGATGGACGAGCTTAAAACATAAGAGGTACATCAGGGCATTCAAGCTCTGTTAAACACTTCAACTAGCTACTCAACAGGAAATAAAACCNGGATAGACGAGCTTAAAACATAACAGGTACATCAGGGCATTCAAGCTCTGTCAAACACTTCAACTAGCTACTTGACATGAAATATAACCGCTAATTATTAAAAAAGCTTTGTTAACACGACATAAACCTGTAAAGCCCAGCAGCCCTCATCCTATCACTACATAGTAAAACCAAGGTTCCAAAGCAAACTTCCAGGTTAGAAGACACTTATAGACCATCTTATATCAGCAGCCTACACCAAACAGAGTGCACAGTCACAGCCAAATACTCCAGTAGGTAAAAGCAGGTCTACAGCACGCTCGCAACTCCTAACCATTTGGCTCTGACAGTAAACTGAACACTAATTGCTCTAAAACTTGAATCATGGAAGATCACCACAGCAACAACAACAGCAGCAACAACAAAAACAGCAGCAGCAACAACAACAACCAACATTTATCCCACTAAGTGGGGTTAGCTACATGAATCCCTTTTCTCCATTGAGTTCTATTGAGTGTCATATTTTCATTTAATGCTAATAAATTAAGATCACTTTTTATACAACATGCCCAAGTCTTTTTAGANGACCATCTTATATCAGCAGCCTACACCAAACAGAGTGCACAGTCACAGCCAAATACTCCAGTAGGTAAAAGCGGGCCTACAGCACGCTCGCAACTCCTAGCCATTTGGCTCTGAGAGTAAACTGAACACTAATTGTTCTAAAACTTGAATCATGCAAGATCACCACAGCAGCAACAACAACAACAACAGCAACAACAACAACAAAAACAACAACAACAACAACAACAACAGCAACAACAACAACAAAAACAACAACAACAACAACAACCAGCATTTATCCCACTAAGTGGGGTCAGCTACATGAATCCTTTTTCTCCATTGAGTTCTATTGAGTGTCATATTTTCATTTAATTCTAATAAATTAATATCACTTTTTATACAACATGCCCAAGTCTTTCTAGGTCTACCTTTACCTTTCTTAACATAATTCAAATCTAAAACATCTACTCTCCTGACCGGATTATCAGATGGTCGACGTTTAATGTGACCAAACCATCTAAGATGACTCTCTAATCTTGTCTGCCACTAGAGCTATACAAACCCAATTATAAAAGATCACCAACAATGAAAAAATGACTTTTAATTATTTTATGTGGCATAATTGCAAGAAAAACAAATATGTGCTAATATAAATGAAAGCATCAGTTATGTTAAATTCAGAAGGAAACAATTTTGCGCACCAGCTCAAGGTGATGAGTGCGAGAGAGAGCATCAGACAACCTCCTTTGCAAATCATCTTCTTTTTTACGCTCATATTCAGAGTTCTCCATTTCATTTCTTGACTCACCAAGTTCCTTGTACAGATCTGTAAAAAAACAAATCATAGGAATTCCTATTGATTGCATGTGTACTGAGTACTGAGTATGACCATTATAATAGGCTTATGTAGAAAGAAATGACCAAATGGAAGTCATGAATGCTCTTCTGAAATAGAATCACTAAAATCTCAATACTATCACAAAATAAGCAACAAAATAAATTATGCTATTACAAAGAATTCACCCCACATAGGTAAAGAACAAATGCACAATAATGCATGGAATAATTCTCGTAAATGAACTAATGCACAAGACCATCTCGCAAAAGCAAAATACTGATACATAGAATCGCCTCATATAGGTAATTCAATACGCCCCTCAAGTTGATATGACAAAGTCAACGTCACCCAACTTTTCAAGTAGTAAATAAAGGTGGTCATTTGCTCAACACATTGGAGAAATGCCAGCAAGTTGTTTCTTAGTAAACTACATGTAATGACAATGTCACATAGCGTTAGATGGCCATGTATAACATGAGAATCTATCTGTGTTTTCTCAACTTTACAAAGATAAGATTAACAAGAATGTGAATCAACACAAGACAATGCAGGTGTTGGAAATGATCAACCATGCAAGAAAACAAGGGCTTCACAACTGAAGAAATTTCACTAGTTTTGGAAGAAAGATCCACATTATGCTTCAATTGAAGATTTTGCAATTAACTTTTATATCAACTTCCATGAAATTGGAAATCCTCCAAGCATAACAAAATAGTCGGTACTATATTGTTCAATCATTGGGAGTCATAAAAAAAGGTAAACTATAGACATCATGGCTTATGTAATAATAGCTTGCCTGTTTTTTAAGTACTTAAATACGTGAATGGAAGCATCCCAATGAAATCATCGAGGATCATAAAATATTTATATTGGCAGAAACACACAAAACAGGTATCTATATATGTGTGTTTGGTTAGATATTGGTGCCCCTGAGTTGGAATAAGGTTTATGTTCTTTCCCATAAGATTAGGTTGCCTAAAGTATATTTGTGTCTAGATAAAATTACATTGTTATGGCTACAAGCAACTTATATCCCAAAGAAGTGGCCAGTTCAGAGCTCCAAGGTCATCAAAATATTAAAGCATATACCTAAGTATAATTTGAAAGCAATAGAGTGCTGTAAATTATTATATGCCAATATTAAATGGTGATATATACTGAAATAATAGTATTTAAACTCCTTGCAAAAGAAAATTTACACTAGTTAGATGGAGAGACAACTTTGTTGTAACACCAACAAATTATTTGCACATGAGTCGTACAATTTTTTAATCTAAAGTAACATTGGGCATTCTAGTAGTTGATAATGACGCGGGGCTAGGCGGGACCCTGGACCGGTTCAGTCCAAGTTGAGGAAGGGCCGGTCAGTTCTCTCTAGGCCTAGGATTTCCACCTAATTAAATTGGGGGCCGCTCCTAATAGTACTAGGTCTATCTATAAGTCTATTTAAGTGTTTCTTTGATGTTTATGGTTTACCATTTTATTGATTTGAGTTTGCAGAGTCATTGGCTCTTTTTATCACATTCTAGGGTTGTATCCTAGGATTCCAAATAGTGCTCATATTGTATCTTGATTTCCAATAGAGTTTATCCTTTCTATATCTTTACCCCATCCTTTCCAACATTGCTCCCGTATCCCCTTCATTATTTGCATGTTGTATTCACCAAGAAAATCAAAAACTTGTTTTTGCGCCCAAATTGTTGACAGCGTGTAGTGCCCAATTTTCACAGTTTTGCCAAAATCAGATGAAAATTTTGGCAAATGCAAAACATACACTAAATTTCACATCTCGGAATCAGACCGACTCAATTTTATAAAATTCTACATCTTGAAGTGATCAATTTAATATATAGTAGCATGCACGAATTACAAATGTATGGGGAGATGTATATTGTTGCAAGCATAAGCTTAATTAACCTTTAATTAATCCTAATTAATTTTCTAATCGCACGTATTATTGTTTCCACTAATTTATTTATGTGATTCTCAATCGTGGGATGCAATCAAATGGCTGAGATTCATCGTGGGGTTAAATAATGTATAGGATGCTTCATGATTTCCCCATTCCTCCGATTTCTCCTTCCCACAAAACTCTTCCTCTCGTCTCCTGTAGCAGGCATAATTGCAAAGAGCTGGAACTCATAACTTAGGTTTTCGGGGCAAAACCAGACACATTCGAGGATTCCAATATTCCACAAAACAGATGCTCTGAGTTATTCTCCCAAGCTATGAGAAGCTTCTCTGGAAGGGCTTGGATTCTACTGTCATACATTTCTTCCCACAAAGCACGTAAGAAGATTTCCAATGTTGCAGTTCACGATTCTTGTCTGATCACTTGTCTGTGGGTGTAATGCTAAACTGAATGAAAACTATGTGCCTAACTTACACAATAAAGTTCTCCAAAAATGA
Source organism: Phalaenopsis hybrid cultivar (assembly GCA_002079205.1). NCBI lineage: Eukaryota > Viridiplantae > Streptophyta > Magnoliopsida > Asparagales > Orchidaceae > Phalaenopsis > Phalaenopsis hybrid cultivar. Next base: position 256,858 of record JXCR01073744.1, on the reverse strand, counting down.
CAAATGAATTTCACATCTCTGTCGAAAGCAATGACATGTTAAACGGCTTGCAATAAGGACGATCATGTGTCAAGTATTAGCTCATCGAGCTTATCGCCCTTTTGGATCACCATGCCATTTATGATCATGCTTCATTCAAGGCATACAGAAAGATCGTTCAAGAACGAATACCCATTACATAACTTACACGATAAAGTTCTCCAAAAGTGGCTAAGGAATTTCACATCTCTGTCGGAAGTAATGACATGTTCAATGGTTCATAATAAGGACTATCCTGTGTCAAGTATCAACTCATCTAACTCACCACCCTTTTGGATCACCAATGCCAATTATATTCGAGCTTCTTTCAAGGTTTACAGAAAGATCGTTCATGTATGAATACTAATTACCTAGGACTTACTACCATCTAAGTCAACTAATGTTAGTCTTGTTGGGGTACTCCTCTCTATTGACTTCATTCTCTCCTAATTCATTATCTATTTTTTCAACTATTCCCTTCTCAGTAAAAAAATATTATCATTTCGTGTGGACAATCTGATGCAATGTGCCTAAAACTGTAGCACTTAAAGGCTTCCTGATAGGGACAAATTTGGGAGTGTAGGCAGGCTCCCCATTTCTCTAATTTGGAGTGGTTTCTCCTTGGGTGGGGTGGCTTAAGCACTCCACTTGGCATAATCTTACTATCTGATCTAACAATTGAACCTTGTTTGAAGGGTGGTGTGAACCAGATACTGTTCTGTTATCCTCCACTTTTAGGGATAGGGTATGGACATCGTTAATGTCCAATATGGTTCTAACTAAATGACATTGTGAATATATAATATTAATCCTCAAAGATATCTTGATATAGCGTGCATCTCTAATATCGCTAACTTACATTTTTATGAGTTGATAAAATTCAATTGTGTGCTCCACCACAAAAGAATCTTTGACATAGGTGAGTTTTATGAATGTATCCTATTAGTAATTTGGGGAAAGATATTTTCATTGCATCTCTCTTTTTTCTTAGAACAGGTTGCATCTCTCTTTTTTCTTAGAACAGGTGGTATTCTTATTCTTGCCATACTGTTGTCGAATATGATTCAAGCTCTTCCACCAAAAAGAAATGTTCTTCATGTGCTTAATGGCTTATTGCACTATTTGGAGTCACTCAATAAACTCATCTTAATCCATGCGACCACCAAACTTTCATAAATTCACGTTTACCCCATGATCTTGACTTGTCCTCAAGGTATTGGTTCATAATCAATGTAAACTTTCTGATATAAGAGATTCTCTTTTATCCCTCGATCTGGCAAGTCACCATTGTGGTTATGAGTGACCTCACTGGATTATCCCATATCAAATGTGACAAAGATCTATTGCATTTAAAAGATTTCTCTTTGTATGTCTTTCATAGTAAGCACTTTAACACCTCATTGAGATTTTCTTCTTAGGGTCTGTTTGGGGCAGCTGCAGCTTATCCAGCTTATGCTGATAAGCAGTTTATCCTGATAATCTGCAGATGAGCAGCTGATCCGGATAAGCTGGTTGGCTGTTTGGTTTGTGCGTTTGAAAAACAGCTGATTCTGGATAAATGACCATTCTGCCCCTGTTCTGGATAAGTTGTTTAGCTGTTTGGTTTGTGTGTTTTGTAAACAGCTTATTTACATACATACCAACCAATTCCTATGTATTATATTAACATATCGAACACAAATTTTACTTTTAACATTTATTCCACACAAGCCTTTCACATGCATTGGTAAGGTGGCAAATATGTAAAAATTGAAGTTTGATATAAACATATATTTATAAGTAAAAAAAAAATTAATGCTATTAGCTTTAGATAGATTTATATGCATGCTGCACAATTCTGATGTAATTGCATATCTAATATTCAAACTTTGATTTTTACACTTATAACACATAATTTGTGCATTGGAAAGAGTGATATTTTTTTATGTTGTATGAAAGATTTGAGTGTCATAAATGTAAAAATTAAAATTTATCTGGTATATATGTAAATACATTACGAATTAAAAATGTACACTTCTCTTCCCATTCAACATTCAATGTGAGAAAATGGCATCCATGAACTGCAACTTCACCTTCCAATTTAAAAAATATGATTCTCGGAGCTCAATATTAATCCAAACTAATCTCATTCCCAGTTCATCAAAACCTCAACTTGAATCAAAATCCGCACCAACTCCTACGACCATCTTCCACCATGCTCCGATCTGCTCCAAAACTTTTGCGTGGACCGAAGCTCGCTTGCGCTCCCTGATTGCGATATTCCTCTCTTCGCTCCTTCACACAAACCTATATTTCTCTGCGTCCTTTGCCGATGAAGAGGGAGAATGAGAGGCAAGGGCATAGCTTTCGACCGCGAAGTGAAGGGATGCCGAAGAAGGGGGAGCGGCTAGGGCAGAGCTTTTGAATTGCGATGAGGGAGCGGCTTCTTCCGCGAGGGCAGCGGAGCGAATCGCGATGAGGGAACAGCGGAGCGAATCGCGACGAGGGAGCGGCTTCTTTCGTGAGGGGCATGGCATCTTCCTCGAGGGCAACGAGGAGTGGCTTCTTCTGCGAGGGCAGTAGAGTAATACACAGCCTTCACACGCGACCAGAACGCCGACCGCAGGCATGAGGCCGCGGCTCGCGTCCTTCGTAAAATGAAAACCCTTTTTTTAAATACACAGCTGGTACGTGCGATCCAAACAGTAAGACGGCGTTTTCGCACTTTTAAGCTGCCCCAAACGGGCCCTTAGTGACATGATATCTAATTCTTCCAATGAAAGTTTTGATGGAAAAAGTATTATAATTTAGGGTTAGGATGAAGGCTAGGGTTAGAGTTAAGAATAGATGGATAATGTGGGTATAAAAATTAATGGGGGTGCTTTGAACACTATGCAATGTATTAATAAGTGTCAATGGTGACTTGGAGTGTTATCCGGCTTAGTGAGTGTGCTTATGACTTAGTGTCATATGCGAGTGGAGTGAGTGAGAGTAAGAGAAAAGTTATCATTGTGCAAGTGAAGGAGACAAGAGCATATTAAACCTAATTCGGGTGCCATTTTGCCTACTTATTGCTATTTTGTGTTTCATTTTCCTATTTATGTGCTTGTGATTAGTGAGAGTGTGCGGGAACTAAGACATTTTCTCTGAACAAGTATTTATTGTGGGCTTAATTGTATTTCTACATTGTGATTTGGAATAAGAAGGAATTTCATGTTATTTTGCTAACCCTGAATGCAATTTAAATGCATCTTGATCTAATGTATTTTAAAATTAATTGTGATCGAGTAATTTCAATGGAAAACTAGTAGAAATATAGAGTTAATGTCACAATTTAGCCTGGGATATGAAATCAATCAAGACGGGAAAAAACGGTCAGAGAGTATTAATAAAATATTATATTTTTACTTTGTATAAAAATTAATGATTCAAAAAGAGTAAGTGAACAAGCCCCTAGAAATTAAATTAAAGGATTTATAAATTTATCTTGAGTCGCGTTTCTATAAACATCGTCTCATCTATTGTACATCCTTTAATCAACTAACTAAACATGAAATATTATTTTAAAACAAAAATGAGCTAACCAAAGGAAGTGATTACTTATACTTTTGAAGTACAGTAACACAATAGAAAAATAATAAAAATATACATACTAGTTAAGCTTTTACTAAATGAGTATATATTTTATGATTATGATCACTCTAAGATGTTTCATATTTTTTAGGATGCTTTACAATATTAATAACATAACTATCATTTTAAATCTCTACAACCATCACAGAAACATCTAAAAAATTGTACCCGTTAATTATCAATACAAGACAACTTATCATTCCCCAGCTAGTACTATAAAGGGGTGAATTCATCATAGTCAAGCACACACGTACAATCAGTATATATAGTTCATATCATTCAAAATTTTATAACACTCAATATGAAAAATCTAATACTATAATACACAACTTTTCAAAATAAGAGATTATAAGTATTCATATCAAAATGATAGAAAAAATTTAAGAGTAGAAGAATTAAATGCATTAATTAAGAATGAATAATTATTCACACAACCGGTTTAGAAGAGATACAAAAATGATATTATAATTTAAGAGTACTCATCTCAATAGTGTACAACTTTTAGATTTTCAATCTTTTATTTTGACTTCACCTTCATTAACTTGTAACCTATAAAAATATTAGTAATAATTTATTAATGGCTAAAGTCGTCATTTTATGCATATATCAACCTCAATTATTTGATTTAATACTTATTTTCTATTTATTTTAAGGTTATTTTTATTAAAAACAAACACGCACGCAAACACGCACAGAGATATATATATATGACCCTACCTAGATCGAATAAATCCCATAGCAAAGTCCATAGCAAATTCTTCCCATTTGCATTCGGGTGCAGGCACCGATTGTAGCAATTCGTTGGCTCTTCGATGTTTAGCCTTTACAATCTGACAAGCTTCACATTGAGATAAATATTGAGCAACATCCTTCTTCATACTTCGCCACCAAAATGTCACTTCAAATCCTTGAAAATTTTAGTGTTGGATGAATTATGTAGCCTGAATTATGAGCTTCATGTAGAATTTCCCGTCTCAAATCAAAATCAATAGATACCCATAATTGTAGCTTACTACACCATCTTCATCACTGTCATATCAAACATCACTTTTGATTGAAGTTGTTTCAGATATTCAGTATTACTTTTCTGAGCTGTTTTAATTCTATCAATCAAAGCAGGTTGCACTGTTAGTTGATGTAAATGCCCACCATTTTCTGGTCTTCTGACTTCCAACAATAAAACATTTTCTTTAATCAACTCTAGTCTGATGATATTCCGGTCACAAATTAAATCGAAAAAATACACTATCACTTTCTAACTGGTGAAATAGATCATCAATCCTAGAAAAATGATATTTGTTCTTGATTGTCACTTCGTTCAGCTTTCTAAAATCACATAACCCCATAATGATCTTTTTTATTGACGAATAATACTTGAGCACTCCAAAAACCACATCAATCTATTTTTTTTCTTGACGAATAATAATTGAGAACTCCAAAATGAATTATTCGGGCTGATAAAACCCCCTATCTATCAGTTCCTACAACTGACATTTCAATTCTTGTAATTCCTTCGGAGCCCTCGTATACGTTGATTTGAAAATTGCTGATGTTCCTGGTTTTACATCAATACTGAACTCAATTTCCATTTCTGATGGTAGCCTTGACAATTCTCAGGAAATACATCAAAAAATTCAGCAACAATTGGAATGTTTTCAATTCCTACATATCTTTATTCAAGACTTCTAATTTAGTTAGAAATATTAGTTAACCACCTCTTAAATATTTCCAAACTTTCACTGCACTAATCGAGAATGATTGTGCATTTCGATCACATAAGATATAGAATGACTTTTCACAAGGCGGTTTGAGTTTTAATTTCCTTTTATAGCATTCAATTGTAGCAAATTAATTTACCACCCGATTCATCTGCAATATGACATCAAAAGTCTGAAATGGTATGATAATCAATTGTGCTAGTAACTTGACATTAATATTAATATGTAGACCCTTGGTAGGTTGATCTTATAGGCATTGTGATTCAGCTTTTTGGGGATCCATAAATGTCCATTTGCTTTGGGCTTGAGCTTTCTGAATGCTTCTACTGGAAATCTATCTTGTTTCAGTCAGATCCACACTAGGTCCTCTTCTTGAAAGTCATCATTTTTTTAGTCTTATTTGCTTGTTCTTGGTACTTGCGGTCCTGCTTGGTGATCTCCTTTCCCACCTCCTGTAACTTTTGAATCTCTTGCTTCATCTCCTCAGCATCTCCACTAATCTCTGATGCCGGAAAAATTGCTACCAAATCAAGTTGTATGACAGGGTTGTGCCTGTACACAATCTCAAATGGGACGCGTTCCGTAACACACAGATTTGCTTCAAATAAATTAAGCTTGGTTTAGAACCAAATCCCACTTCTTAATATTTTTTTCTCACAAAGCATCTCAAAAGTTTCCTAATACTCCTGTCCACCACCTCGTTTGGATGCCCGTCCGTGGGTGAGCTGCAAAATTGAGTTGAAGCTTACCTTGATTAAGTTATAGTTCGAACTTCTAAGCCACACACGTCTTCTTTTCTTCTTCCCACTAAACGAAGTCCCAATCAAGTTGTATGACAGGGCTGTTCTTGTACACAATCTCAAATGGGGCGCGTTCCGTAACACACAGATTTGTTCCAAATAAATTAAGCTTGGGTTAGAACCAAATCCCACTTAATATTTTTTTCTCACAAAGCATCTCAAAAGTTTCCTAATACTCCTGTCCACCACCTCATTTGGATGCCAGTTCGTGGGTGAGCTGCAAAATTGAGTTGAAGCTTACCTTGATTAAGTTATAGTTCGGACTTCTAAGCCACACACTTCTGCTCTTCTTCTTCCCACTAAACGAAGTCCCTTCCTACTTCCTCTTCTTCTGCTTGATGCTCATCTGTCTTCACACCGAAATGAAATCGAGCCTCCTGTAAGCAAGTAAATGGCACCTTCACTACGAGTGTTTTTGTCTTCTTTTTTCACATGAAACGTTTCCCTAGCTCTTGGCATCATCTTTCCCCATCTCGGGTTTCAGCTTATTGCTAATGTCTGCACATATAGAATGCAAGAATTGTTCGATTCCTTCTTCCAACAAGTGATGTCGCTCTTTCCGTGGTGTGGTTTCCTTTCTTTCAAAGAGCACAAGTTTTGATAAGTTTTTGCGTCATCTCCTTTCTCCCTCGACTCCTCTTCCTCCTCGCTTGAGAGGTCATTATTCCTTCCACTTTCTCTTCTTCTCTGCTCATGGCACTCTGGACCGTAAACAACGCACGAAAGGTAAGTTCTTCGGCTCCTTCCTTTATTTGTTGTTCGTGACAATCGACCAAGCCGCTCATCTCCTACTTCATTTACTTTCTATTACACTTTCGCACCCACCCATTTCCTCTCTAGCTCCCTCACACTCTCTCTCACTTAGCTCATCCCTTCGGTTCGAATAAAACGAACGAATAAATCCTTAATTTTGATTTACCGATAGCATCACGTCTGTTTCGAATAGGTGTCGTGCACGAAATTAAATTTCATTTTATTTATTTTATTTTTACTTATTACAATTAACATCTAGTTTTTTTTGAAAACATAGGAATATTATTTTTGAAAATTGCAATCTAAGGAGGACTAGGTTTTAGGAGTCTTTTGCATGATTTAGATAAACCTGAACTCAAATATGAAAATCAATATTCCTTGAGCCTCAATTGACAAACGCAATTAGAAAAGCCTAGCATAGATTTACACGAATTCTAAGTATTCACTAGTTTAAAAAAATCTTCACTGACTTGAAATCTCATAAAAAATTATTCTATTAGGAGAATTTTCAAAAATTTGATCTTGTGGCTGGATAAAAATAATCTAAAATTTGATCTCGATCTTCATTGGAACCATCTTGTAATTAATCACTTTATTAGGCTAATAAAGTCCATTTTTTTCCAATTAGACGGACAGATTCAGTTAACAAGCTGATCAGATTGTATGTCAACGAAACTATTAGATTACACGACACTCAACAAGGTCTGGGTACACAGCTGTATTTCGACACTATATTTCATCCACAAACCGATGGACACTCAGAAAGAACAATTCAGGTATTAAACGATCTGTAAGGCTTTGTGTTCTCAAATTTTGAGGTAATTGAGAAGATCACAATCTAATGATCAAGTTTGCCTACAACAATAGCTATCAGTCCAATATCAAAATGGCTCTTTATGAAGCACTATATGGAAAAAAAGGTAGATGAGTTGGGTTGATGTGGGTGAACCTTAAATGTTAGGTACAAAATTAGTTGATGAAGCCACAAAGAAAATCTGATTAATCTGAGACAAATTGAAAGACGCTCAAAATCCACAACAGAAATATTACGACCTAAAACACAAATCAGTCGAAGTTGAAGTTGGAAATTTCATATTTTTGAATTCGGGTCAATGAATGGGGCAGCTAGATTTGGATAAGGAAGCAAGTTGAGTCCTAATTACAACGGTGCTTTTGAAATTTTAGAAAAGATTGATTTAGGTGCCTACAAATTAGCATTACATGCGAATGTATCAGTTAATCACATGTATTTCACATTTTAATATTGAGAAAAAAAGTTTCAAACTTAAGAGTAGAGGATTTCACATGACGAAATTAACGTGCAAAAAAATCTAACTTATATTGAAGAACCTTAAAGGATTTTAGAAACTTATGTTAAGTAGCTGAGGAACAGACAAATTCCCTTTGTCACGATAAAGTGGAAACACATGCCTAAAAAGAAGCTACGTAGGGGAAAATGTGATAGATATATCCCTCTTTCCTCTAGTAAATTGAAAAATTCTGAGGATGAAATTTTTATGAGAGGAGAGCTGCACCACCCAAATTCTAAGAATCAGGTAAAAAATTCAACAAATCTTAAAAGTTCCTCAATTTTTGCACCTAGATAAATAACAAACTTATTTTTATAAAATTCTACACATAAAATCAATCAATTTCAAATAAAAACTGTATACGAATTATGTTTATTTTAAGAGATAAATTCTAAAGCTATAAGTTTAATTAAATTAATCAAAATTTATTTAAATCTTAAATTTTCCCTAAATCTCATCTCTCCACTGTTTACTACTGACCTTCACACCTTTTAGATGTTGGATAGATCGAATAGGGCCTGAAGAGCCTTCAAAATTCCACCAGATTTTCCGCCCCTAATTTAGTTCACTCGTTAGTAGGCTCGCCTTTTTGCTCGGGTTACTATAGTTGGGCGTGAACAGATAAAGAGTGAGCAGCCAAAGAGAGGCCACTACCTACTTTTCAGGCTTAGGGGACAAATTTAAAAGGAAGGAACCTCTCCATCACACTATTCTAAACCCACATTTCCTTTCTCACACTTCCATTTTGATATTTGCCTTAATTTTCATGCATTTTTTATTTCTAATAGCCGTCGGAGGTGCTAAACTTGTGTCGGAAGTGCTAAAAGTGATTATTCACGACCTTAAGTATGGTCTTCAACACAAAATATTTAAAGAGAAAGGAAGGATTGAGGTGTTATAAAGTGGAGGGAAGAAGTTTAGGCATACGGAGAAAAGTGGGGTTATGACGAGAAGTCTTTTTGAGGTATATCTTGGAAAATATATTATGTTTTGGGTTAAATCACGATATGAGCTGGAATTTCATGAAATCAAGTGATATCTACGAATTCTGAGTTGTTTATACTAGGTGGCGAGGCGAGCATAGGAACACGCCATAGAGCTACTCCGTCAAGTCAAGTAAAATAATCATTTGCTAATCTAAAAAAATAACCTTCTGTATGTTTTACGTGATTTTGTATATGACACTGTTGCATTTGACTTATTGCATATTGCACATGAATATCTGCTTGGAATGTATTAATGTGAATTGATTTCTCTTACGATGCATGTGATGTTATTTTGCTATGATACATATGACTACGCTTATGAAATAATTATCTGCAAATATTCATTTGTTATAATTCATACTTGTGATATTTAAAATGTTTATGAATGTTTGCTACAAGTATCATATTGTAACAAATGTCATAAAGAATGTTACGAGTACTATTACATGAATGCTTGCAAGCACGCTATGCAGGAATATAGTATTCCAAACTCCCCGTATTCAGGCGGCCACAAATTTTAGAACAGTTCTGATCACGCGATGACAGAATGTAGAGAACAATCAATAGCAGAGGGGATTATTAATAATTGTTATGTTGATGGGTCAACCTTTATTGATTGTTTATATGGCCTTTGAGACAGGGTAACAACACATGATGATAGTACATAAAAATAATTGAGGTATACACATTTATAAGTGACATTATTATGAAATATTAATGTTAAGATTATATATGATAAACAGCTTATGAACATGTTTATAAACATGCTTTTGATTATATTTGTGATTTCACGCTTACGACTATACATGTTTGAACAATAGTCTTGATTTCTATATTATATACTTCATTTCCATATTTTATATAATTCTGGAATGATGTGACTTATGTGTAAACATATACAATTCAATATGAACATGCACGTTTTTCAGTTGGTTGTTCACTGCTGTTGGATTTTGCAATTTATGTGATTTTGATTTTTGCAATTCATGTGATTCTGCATTAGTGTTGGATTTTCTTTTTTAATGATGCAGTGATCGCCTTTATTGTGAAGTTGGTGATGATAGATTGTTGGGGTGATTGATTGTTGCAGCTATTGGTGGTGGACTGTTGGACTAGTTGTTTTGGCTGTGTTTTTGATGTGGTGGTTATAGATTGTGGTGGTTGTGTTTTGGGTTGTGATGGCTATATTGTAGTGGCTGTGATGTGTGTGGGGGGGGTTTGGTTGAGTGGTTGTGGTGTGTGGGTTGTGGTGGCTGTGTTGTGGGTTGTGGTGTGTGTGTTATGTGTGGTGGTAGAAATTATTTTGTGTTGATAGCCCATAGATTTGTTTTGAGAAACTTTTTAAAGAAAGCTTCAAACAACACTTTTTAGTGATCATCATCAATAACATGTAGACATCATCTTCATTATCTCCAGGAGAAGTTGTGATGTTGTGTCTTATGGTGGGTGGTTATGATGTATGTGTGGGGGTGTGGTTGGGTGATTGTGGTGTGGTGTCAACGAGTTGAGTGGTGGCTCTAGGTTGAGGTGGTTGTGTTGTGCTCTGTGATAGTTGTGCTATGTGTGGTGGTGGAATTATTTTGTACGTTGATAGCCCCTAGATTTACGTTGAGAAATTCTTTAAGGAAAGCTTCAAATGGAACTTTTCAGTGATCATCATAAATAACATGTAGACATCATCTTCATTATCTTTAAGAAAATGTTGTGATGTTGTATCATGTGGTGTGGTGGGTTGTGATATGTGTGGGGGTATGGTTGGGTGGTTGTAGTGGGTCGTTGTGGGTTGGGTGGTGGCTCTGGGTTATGGTGGTTGTGATATGTGTGGTGTTGGAAATTATTTTGTACGGTAATAGCCCCTTGATTTGCTTTGAGAAATTCTTCAAAGAAAGCTTCCAAGAGTACTTTTCAGTGATCATCATCAATAACATGTAGACATCATCTTCATTATCTCTAGGAGAATTCTTTGGTGTTGTGTCTTGTGGTGTGGTGGCTATGATGTGTGTGGGTGTGTGGTTGAGTGGTTCTGGTGAGGTAGCTGCGTGTTGGGTGGTGGCTCTGGGTTGTGGTGGCTGTGTTGTGGCCTGTGGTAATTCTGTTATGTGTGACAGTGGAAATTATTTTGTGTGTAGATAACCCCTAGATTTAATTTGAGAAATTCTTTAAGGAAAGCTTCCAAGAGTAATTTCCAGTGATCATCATCAATAACATGTAGACATCATCTTCATTATCTCTAAGAGAAGGTTGTAGTGTTGTCTTGTGGTGTGGTGGTTGTGATATATGTGTGAAGTTGTGGTTTGGTGGTTGTGATGTGATGGTTGTGGGTTGGGTGGTGGCTCTGGGTTATGATGGCTATGTTGTGGACTGTGGTGGTTGTGCTATGTGTTGGGGTGAAAATTATTTTATGCATTGATAGTCCCTAGATTTGTTTTGAGAAATTCTTTAAAAAAAGCTTCAAAAAGTACTTTTCAATGATCATCATCAATAACATACAGACATCACTTTCATTATCTATAGGAGAAGGTTGTGGTGTTGTGTCTTGTGGTGTGGTGGTTGTGATATGTGTGGGGGCGTGGTTGGGTGGTTGTGGTGTGGTGGTTGTGACTTAGGTGGTGGTTGTGTTGTGGGCTGTGATGGTTGTATTATGTATGGTGGTGAAAATTATTTTTTTGCGTTTATAGCCCTTAGATTTGCTTTGAAAAATTTTTTAAGGAAAACATTAAAGAATACTTTTTAGTGATCATCATCAATAACATGATATCATCTTCATCATCTCTAGGAGAAGGTTGTGGTGTTGTGTCTTGTGGTGTGGTGGTTGTGTATGTGTGGGGGTGTGGTTGGGTGGTTTTGTTGGTGCCTATGGTGGTGGTTGTGGGCTGTAGTAGTTGTGCTATGTGTGATAGTTGTGGGTTGTGGTAGTTGTGTTATGGGTTGTGGTGGTTGTGTTGAGGATTAGGTGATTTTGGTGTTGTGTCTTGTGGTGTGGTGGCTGTGGAGGTATGGTTGGGTGGTTGTTGTGTGTTGGCCTTAGGTTTGGTGGTTGTGATGTGGGCTGTGGTGGTTGCACTCATGGTTGGGTGGTTGGGTGGTTGAGGAGTCGGGTCATGTGTTTAGGAGGTTGTGGGATGTGTGTGGTGGTGTGATTGGGTGATTGTGGCTCTGAGTTTGCTATGGGTTGTGGTGGTTATGTTGTCGATTGGGTGGTGGCTTTGGTTTTGTTGTGGTGGCACTGGTTGTACTGTGGGTTGTGCTATCATTGTTGTGGGATGTGTTTGGAGGTGATGTGTCTTGAACTATGGTGGTTGTAGTTGCGGGTTGTGGTGGCTAATGTGTGTTGTGATTGTTGTCAAATATTAATGTTTTGTTCTTTCTGTGCTAGTAACGCAATGGTTAAGACTAAAGAGTTCATCAGCCATGTGAGATAAGGAAGTCAAACTCAATTTTGTGACATCTATCTTAAGGAGGATGAGCTAGGAAATAGACTCACCACCTATTTTAACAAGGCAAGATGGCAAAATATTACGAAGAAGATCAACAAAATGACAGGAAGAGAGTATGATAAGTTGCAACTCAGGAGCCGTTTGGGGCAGTTTATTGGCACGGACAGCATTTTGAAAACGCAATCGCGTCGTTTGGTTCGTGCGATCGGGAAGCTTATTGAGAAACACTATTTTCGTTTCCTTAATAGAGGGGGTCGCGGGATCGACCCTACAGCCCACTTCTTGAATCCATGTTCAACAGGTTATTTCCTCTCGTGCCCTGCTGTCCATCTCCTCCCTCGCTCAATCTCTCTTGTCCTAGGTCGATCAATCGCAGCATCGTCCCTCACTTGTTCCTCACCTCTCCCTCACCTCTCGCTCGACTGCTCTTGTCGTGGGTTGATCATCACGCTCTTGCCCTAAGTAACATCCCTCGCCTCCCGTTGGATTGCTTGTTAGTGAGTTGGCTCACTTCTGATTGGAACATCTATAATGCGATGTTTTCTATATTTTTTTGCGGGATTTTTTGATTGCAATGAATGATCTCTCTGCTCCGTTACGAAATTTTTCAATTGCAAAAAAATTTTTTCTTGAGGGATTTTTTTATTGCAATGAGTTATCTATAATGCGATATTTTCTATATTCTTTGTGGATTCCTTTGAAATAATTTACGTTTTTGGGATAATTTTGAGGTTAATTGGGTGAATGAGGCTTTGTATGACTCTCCTTTTCAAAAGGTTGTTTAGGGTTGCTCTGATACTACGTTTGCTTTGAGTTTGTGGGTTGGTGGTGGCATGTGTGTGGGTGTGTGTGTGTATTTGTATGATGTGCTTGTTCGTGGCACATGAGTGTGTGTGTTTTGGTGGTGGAGGAGGTTGCGTTGGTGGCATGTGGAGGCATGTTGGTGGCATGTGAGTGTGAGTGTGAGTGTGTGTGTGTGATGTGCTTGTTGGTGGCATGTGAGTGTGTGTGATTGTGTGTGTGTTGGTGGCGGTGGAGGCTATGTTGATGGTCGTGGGTGACGTGGGTTGGTGGCATGTGAGTGTGTGATGTGCTTGTTGGTGGCAATTGAGCAAGTGTGTAATTTATATATTTTTTATCTTTTTTTTTTAGTACACTTGGGTATGTGTGTCTCTTCTCTCTACTGTTTGGTGTTGTTGTTGGTGTTTGGGTATTGGTGTTGGTGGCTGTACTTGTGAGGTCCACGTCTCTACTGTTGGGTGTAGTTGCTGGTGCTTGGGTGTTGGTATTAGTGACTGGACCTGGTGTGTGTGTGTCTCCCTCCCTATTGTTGGGTGTTGTTACTGGTGCTTGGGTGTTGGTGTTGGTGTTGGTGGCTAGACCTGGTTGTGTGTCTCTCCTCACTCTACTGTTGGGTGTTGGTGTTGGTGGTTGGACCTAGGTATGTGTCTCCTCTCTCTACTTTGGGTGTTGTTACTGGTGCTTGGGTGTTGGTGTTGGTGGCTGAACCTGGGTGTGTGTCTCCCCTCTCTATTGTTGGGTGTTGTTGCTGGTGCTTCAATATTGGTGTTGGTGGCTGGACCTGGGTGTGTGTCCCCTCTCTCTACTTTGGGTGTTGTTGCTCGTGCTTTGATGTTGGTGTTGGTGGTTGGACCTGGGTGTGTCTCCTTTTTTCTACTGTTAGGTGTTGTTGATGATGCTTGGGTGTGTGTCTTCTCTCTTTATTGTTGGGTGTTGTTACTGGTGCTTGGGTGTTGGTGTTGGTGGATGGACCTGGTTGTGTGTCTCCTCTCCCAACTGTTGAGTGTTGTTGTTGGTGCTTGGGAGTTGGTGGCTGGACCTGGGTGTGTGTGTCTCCTCACTCTATTGTTGGGTGTTCTTGTTGGTGCTTCGGTGTTGATATTTCTCTACTATTGGGTGTTGTTGCTGGTGCTTGTGTGTTGGTGTTGGTGGTTGGACCTGGGGGTGTCTCTTCTCTCTATTGTTGGGTGTAGTTGCTGGTGCTTTGGTGTTAGCGGTGTTGGTTGAACTTGGGTGTGTGGGCCTCTCTCTATTGTTGGTAGTTTTTCCATTTTTTGTTTATCTCGTGTTTTCATGATTTATTTTTTATTTTTTTCATGTTTTTTATTTTACTTTCACTATTATATTTCATTATTCATTTCTATTATTAGTTGCATTATGGTTAAGACAAAAGAAGTGGTTTCGTCAGTAATATGAGATAAAAAAGTAACAAATATATTCTGCAACTTCTGTATTAAGAAGATTGAGCTTAGAAATAGACCCACCACCTACTTTAACAAGGGTGGCAAAATTTTTCGAAGATGTTCCAAGAAATGACAAGAAGGTAGTATGGTAGGCTAAAATTCAAGAACAAGTGGGACCAGTTAAAAAATAATTGGAAGCTATGAAAAGAACTGAAACGGGGATCCACGGGATTGAATTGGGATCCTATCAAACGGATCATTGATGTTTCATAGGAGCAGTGGACTAAGAAGCTACTGATAATAAGTATACCCCTAAATGCTTGTATTTCCCTTTGTTATCCATGTTATTCTGCAGGCAGTGTCGGTCGCAAAGAAATTCAAGGTGAGTGGAATTGAGTCGGACCTGCAAGAGAAGTGGACCTCATGTTTAGGGGGTCACGCGGGCATGCATGCGTTCAACCTAAGTGAGCAGGGGTTTGCAGGCATACCAGATGATATGGAAGCCGAGCAGGTTACTAGGTCAGGCGAAGGCCCGAGCGTAAACCTGAGGAAGCTCGAGTCCACAAGCCAATCAAAGCGGCCCAGGGTACAGAAAAGAAAAAATGAAAAAGACGCTTTCGTCAAAAGTTCAATAGATAAGTTGACAAAGTATAAGCAGCTCAGCCTGGTCCTTCAAATGACACCACCATAGATGACTTTCTTAGAGTTTTAGATTCACATCCTGAACTTTTGGTTGATTTGACATTCTACCTAAACAATGTTAAGTTACTTGAAGACCCGACCAACAGACATATGTTCATGAAGCTGCGCCCCGAGCTTCGTGTCCAATATTTACGTTTATCTATAGAAAAAATGACTTTACGATTACACTGTTTGATGGAAAAATAATTCAGTGATGACACTGTTTGATGGCACTGTT
This sequence comes from Phalaenopsis hybrid cultivar, assembly GCA_002079205.1. NCBI lineage: Eukaryota > Viridiplantae > Streptophyta > Magnoliopsida > Asparagales > Orchidaceae > Phalaenopsis > Phalaenopsis hybrid cultivar. The sequence goes on along the minus strand of JXCR01073744.1, from coordinate 241,101 downwards.
ATTTCTAATATGGAGCAGTTACTATTAAGTTTTTTATGCTTTTTCTTAAAGTTGTTATATCACTGCAAGTAGATATTATTGAACCTTAACAAAACTCTTGCAGAATGGATTGGCAGTGACTTTGCTCGAATAGAATTGTTGCGGTGATTATGATAATATTGTACGAATAATACCGCTCTACCGTGGATCGAACTCCATTCATAAAATCGTCTTTCATTAGTGATAAATGAGTCTGTGAGATTCTAGGACATCCCACAAGGTTTATTAATATATTTCGCATATCAGTACCCATTTTTTTTGGATCTCCTCCACGAACTTCATAACAACCATGGGCTCCACAGTTCCTCTAGAACAACTAAAAGAGAGATGTTAGCAATAATACTCTACATTCTAGCGCAAAATGAATCAATGAGAGGAGCAACGGAGCATTTCTAGCATTCCTCTAAGACAATCAGCCGGTATTTCTTCGTGGTTCTAAAAAAACCATTAGTTTAGCAACAAAAATAATTACACCGGAGGATCCGTCATTCGAGACAGCTCCAGCAAAAATTTTCATGACCCGCGGTATATGACATTCTTCAAGGTAAACTTAATTCATGCATTACATTCACATATGAATCTAATTAGTTTGCTAGCAATAACATCTTTAACTATTTTAACAGGACTGTATTGGTGTCATTGACGGTACCCACGTTGATACACAACTACCCAACCATGAAAAAGTTACGCACATTGGATGGTGTGGATCACACACAAAATATAATGGTCGTATGCGACTTCAACATGTGTTTCACATTTGTGATGGCCGGATAAGAAAGGAGTGCACATAATAGTTGGTTTTTTGCTAATGTGACAAAAAATAATAGACAACACTTCCCTGGCCCACCTCCAGATTTGCTCATGTATATACCACATTAGTATTTTTATCAAACGTTATTAATAATGGTCTTCCAAACAGGTAAATATTATTTGGTCGATGACAGATGATGTATCTGAAACCATTTTTGGAAACTAAAACTACATTCAAGATTTCAAGGGATCAAGCGATGTTGCTGGTGGAGGGAAAAAAATTTTAACAAACGTCACTCCCTATACGGCGTGATTGAAAAAACATTTACGGTGTGGAAGAAAAAATAGGCCATCTTACGTGATATGCCGACGTAACCATTTTCTAAGCAAGTACATATTGTGGTGGTCACAATGGCTCTGCACAACCATATTCGACGGCATTACTCTCGGTCGGATCCAGATTTCAGTATGGCTGACGACGATCAGATGCAGGTCCCCCCTGAAGCATTTGAATTTCATGTCAGACAATTTATACCACTGGCGGAGGAGTCGCCGGAATTTGAAATCCAAGATGGCGAAGGTGCAGTGGAAATGATAGTTTTGAGAGAGCAGATCACAAATGTTATCGTTGGATGCTGATCGACCATTTCATCTTTAATTTCTATACTATATTTTTTTATGCCTGTTGTATCATTGTTACTTTTGATTTTATATTATTCACATTTTCAAAAGAGTTTTCCTTCATTTGTATTTTTTTTATTTTGTGGGCTTATGAGGTTAACAATGAGACGTTTGACCTTCTGGGTTCTTCGAATGATCTGTCAGTCGATGTTGGTTGGTGTCACATGTGAAATAATAATAAAGACAACTAAATTTCTCTTGTATTTTTGGCGATATTTTTTTTTAGGATCTTCTGGATGACCTATTTCAGTGTGTATATGTGACATACGAGAGGTTGGTTTTAAGTGGGTAAAAGACAACCAAGAACCTTGTTTTTTAACAATGTCTAATGTCTTCTTGTATTGACAAATTCGTTGGTTGGTGTAGTGAGTTCTCTAAGCCCTCACGCCTGCTTATTTTTTTGGTTTTGTAATTTTCACGTGTTTGCATTGTTACTTTGCCTTTTTTTAAGGGCTTATGAGGTTGACTATGAGACGTTTGACCTTCTGGATTCATCGAATGACCTGTCAGTCACTGTTGGTTGGTGTCACATGTGAAATCCTAATATAGCCAACCAAATTCCTCTTATATTTTCGGAGACATGGTTTTTGAAGATCTTATATATGGTCTTCTTTGGTAATATGCATATGTGACACACGCGAGGTTGGTTTTAAGGGGGGTAAAAGCACAAAAAAGCCTATTTTTTATAAGGTCTACTGTTTTTCTGTAGTGACAGATTCATTGATTGGAGTTGTGAGTTCTCTGGGCCCTCACACCTGTTTATTTATTTGGTTAATTTATGCTTACATGGTTTCTATTTATTTCCATTTCCTTGTATATTTATCAAAAGAATTTCATCCATCTATTATAACTAATGGGTGCTCGCGTATCTTTGAAGGAAAATGAGTTTCAGGATTTCAGGGACCTCCCGACAAGTGCTCTGCCACTGCGGACTACAAAATTCNGCGGTATATGACATTCTTCAAGGTAAACTTAATTCATGCATTACATTCACATATGAATCTAATTAGTTTGCTCGCAATAATATCTTTAACTATTTTAACAGTACTGTATTTGTGTCATTGACGGTACTCACGTTGATACACAACCACCCAACCATGAAAAGGTTACGCACATTGGATGGTGTGGATCACACACAAAATATAATGGTCGTATGCGACTTCAACACATTTGTGATGGCCGAATGAGAAGGGAGTGCACATAATAGTTGGTTTTTTGCTAATGCGACAAAAAATAATAGACAACACTTCCCTCGCCCACTTCCAGATTTGCTCATGTATACACCACATTAGTATTTTTATCAAACGTTATTAATAATAGTCTTCCAAACAGGTAAATATTATTTGGTCGATGACAGATGATGTATTTGAAACCATTTTTGGATACTAAAAAACATTCAAGTTTTCAAGGGATCAAGCGACGTTTCTGGTCGAGGGAAAAAAATTTTAACAAACGTCACTCCTCCCTATACGGAGTGATTGAAAAAACATTTACGGTGGAAGAAAAAATAGGTCATCTTACGTGGTATGCCGACGTACACATTTTCTAAACAAGTACATATTGTGGTGGTCATAATGGCGCTGCACAACCATATTCGACAGCATTACTCTCGGTCGAATCCAGATTTCAGTATGGCTGACGACGATCAGATGCAGGTCCCCCCCTGAAGCATTTGAATTTCATGTCAGACAATTTATACCACTAGCAGAGGAGTCACCAGAATTTGACATCCAAGATGGTGAAGTTGCAGTGGAAATGATAGTTTTGAGAGAGCAGATCACAAATGCTATCGTTGGATGTTGATCGGCCATTTCATCTTTAATTTCTACACTATTTTTTTATGTCTGTTGTATCATTGTTACTTTTGATTTTATATTATTCACATTTTCTAAAGAGTTTTCCTTCATTTGTATTTTTTTTTATTTTGTGGGCTTGTGAGGTTAACAATGAGACGTTTGACCTTCTGGGTTCTTTGGATGGCCTGTCAGTCGATGTTGATTTGGTGTCACATGTGAAATACTAATGAAGACGACCAAATTTCTCTTGTATTTTTGGCCATATCGTTTTTTAGGATCTTTTGGATGACTTATTTTGGTGTGTATATGTGACATACGCGAGGTTGGTTTTAAGTGGGTAAAAGGCAACCAAGAACCTTGTTTTTTTAACAATGTTTAATGTCTTCTTGTATTGACAAATTCGTTGGTTGGTGTAGTGAGTTCTCTAAGCCCTCACGCCTGCTTATTTTTTTGGTTTTGTAATTTTCACGTGTTTGCATTCTTACTTTGTCTTTTTTTAAGGGCTTATGAGGTTGACTATGAGATGTTTGACCTTCTGGATTCTTCGAATGACCTGTCAGTCGCTGTTGGTTGGTGTCACATGTGAAATCCTAATATAGGCAACCAAATTCCTGTTATATTTTTGGCGACATGATTTTGAAGATCTTATATATGGCCTTCTTTGGTAATATGCATATGTGACACACGCAAGGCTGGTTTTAAGGGGGTAAAAGCACAAAAAAGCCTATTTTTTAAAAGTTCTATTGTTTTCTTGTAGTGACAGATTCGTTGGCTGGTGTAGTGAGTTCTCTGGGCCCTCACACCTGTTTATTTATTTGGTTAATTTATGCTTTTACATGGTTTCCGTTTATTTCCATTTCCTTATATATTTATCAAAAGAATTTCATCCATCTGTTATAACTAATGGGTCCTCTCGTATCTTTAAACAAAAATGAGTTTCAGGATTTCAAGGACCTCCCGGCAAGTGTTCTGCCACTGCGGACTACAAAATTTATTATTGACGTCATGTCGGACACATAGCTACGAGAGAAAGTTCTACAGGTGCCCGCGGTGGGCAGGCGATCCGTAGAAGTGTGACTTCTTCGCGTGGGCAGACAGTCTGGTTGATTCCATTGTCGTTAGTAATCTATGTTCAAAGGTAACCCTATAGAAAAACACTGCATTTGACATGCTTCTGCATTTTAAAATGAATATTATCAAACTTTTAATTGTAATTTTAATATATTACTTCTTTTTATAGATTTCTTGATACTCACTTTTAAGTGAGATGTATATCATTTTTTGTACTATTATGAAATATTTTTTTTGGTTTTAAACTATCAAATATATCGTAATGAAAGTTTTGTTGCAAGCAGCAGAATGACACAGTGACAAAATGATCATTTATCAAAAAACAACTACAAATGAGTTATTTTCCAAACGCACAAACTAAACAGCTAGACAGTTTATATAGATCTGGCTCAGAATGATCATTTATCCAAAAACAGCTGCAAATCAACTGTTTTCAAACATACAAACCAAACAACTAGCCAGCTCATCTAGATCGATTGTTGATCAGCAGCTTATCGGAATAAGCTGCTTGTTTGGATAAGCTGGATAAGCTAAAGCTGCCTCAAATAGCTCTCAAGTGGGATCAGTTGAAAAGGGACTTGAATTTATAGAAGAAATTAAAACAGAGATGTATGGGCTTGGGTTAGGATCCAATCAAATGAACTATTAATGTGTTGGAGGAATGATGACCTGAGAAATTGGAATTAACAACTTATCAATGAAAGACTTTATTTTCATTACTTTCTCTTCTTGAACTATATGAAGTAATCAACTTGCTCGTACATTGCAGGCAGTGCCAGCCGCCAAGAAATTCAAACTCAGTAGAATTGACCATGATCTGGAATAAAAGTTAGACCGTATATTTGATGGTGTTATGGAAAAGGGGACTCATAGCTAGACCCCTAGTGAGCAAGGGTTTGCAGGCATACCAGAGGACTAGAATGTCGAGCATGTAATTGGCTCTAGTGAATGGCCAAGCCCAGACAAAAATTAACTGGAGTCCACATGCAGGTTAAAGCGTCCTAGGGTGGAGAAAAAGAAAAAAGAAGCTAATTTTAGCAAAAGTCAATTATCTTCTTGATGACATGGCTAAATTTTGATTGTGAATAGGTGGAATGAGGTGTGTCAAAATAATGCAGTGTGAGAAGGAAAAATTTTAAGTGGAGAAAAGATTGGGCATTAATGGATGTTAGAAATTTTAGGACAAGACTAAGGTTAAGCTAGTCCTGATACTAAATAATACCGGAGTTAATCTAAACAACAACGGAAAAATAAATCTTATTATTTGAAGCAAATAAGCTGTTATAAAATCACAGTGAAAAAGAAAGAGAACAAACACACAACACTAACAAGCTCAATTAAAGCGTATTATGGATGCAACCAGGAAGGGGAGTGCTAGTCGGATATTGCAGAAGGTTGGGGGCTTTGAAGAGGTTGTATGGGTCGGTGCAACGATTAGGTGGTAGGGAATTGGTTCGGCAAGGCTGGAACAGTAGCTAGGATGCGGGGGAAGGGATTTCGTGAGGCTGGGACAACAAAGAGATGGCAGGAAATGGGTGGTGCTGGAAGGCAACAAGGTGGGAGGAAGATATGTTGTAGATGATTGGAAAAAAGTGAAAGTCTTCGTCGGGTGGCTCGAGCAAACAGTGATGGCGGCGGCGAAGGGAAGGATGGAGGGCTCTAGGACAGCAAAGGAAGAATTGTCCAGGGGCTGTAGCAGCGTGGGCTGTGGTTGGAAAGGGATTTCAGAGGATTTGAATGGGAAAAATATCCTCGCGGGATAGAGCTCCAGCCGCAACATCACTCCTTGAAAAATGTCACCACCTCGAACGAGTTACAGCCAGAGCACCTTCTCACATTCGGATACAGCCCTAGAAGTTCACTACCTCGGATGAGTTATAGCCGGAGCACCTTCTCACCTTCGGATACAGCCCTAACGCCGGCGACAATTCTAAGAGAAATCTATGCCAAAAACTGACTTACAAACCCTAATACAACACATATATAGAAAAAGGCTAAAAAAAATGAAGGATGATAGGATAGAAAACATAAGAAAAGAAAATGGGACTATTTCGCCGACTCTCCCGCGGTAACCATTTTTGCGGTACCATAAGAGCTACAACATTGTTGTAGTTCATTGTGGTAAGCTCCTGCATCGCTTAATAGCATACAACCAAAGCGTAGGCTCATTGGTTCCTACTCTAAGGGTCAGCTGCAAGTAAAATATGAAAATCTTTTGTAACTTTTTGGAAATTCATAAGAGTTACCGGAAAGTAATTAAAGAATATAAGGCCTTTAAGGATAAATTTTTTGTATTATAAATTGCATGCTAAGTACTTCAGAGTTCGCAAGGAAAATAAGCTAAATCCTGCATAATCACACATACCTGTCAAAACAGAAAGCACCCAGATCTGTGTAGGAACATCATAAAGTGTCTTGGCTAATGTTAACGATGACTTCAATATCTCCCTAGCTTGTTCAGTGTCATGCAGTTGAAGTGCTAATGTTCCCAAGATCGTCAAGTACTGAGAAACAAGTTGAATGTTCCCCAACTGCTGGTGTGCTAATTTCAGGCCACTGGCCAGACGAACTCTAAATNAATTGCATGCTAAGTACTTCAGAGTTCACAAGGAAAATAAGCTAAATCCTGCATAATCACACATACCTGTCAAAACAGAAAGCACCCAGATCTGTGTAGGAACATCATAAAGTGTCTTGGCTAATGTTAACGATGACTTCAATATCTCCCTAGCTTGTTCAGTGTCATGCAGTTGAAGTGCTAATGTTCCCAAGATCGTCAAGTACTGAGAAACAAGTTGAATGTTCCCCAACTGCTGGTGTGCTAATTTCAGGCCACTGGCCAGACGAACTCTAAATTAAGAATACAGAAAAAAAAGACAGCTATTTAATTTATGCTAATATTTGTGCAACTCCAAGTTCAGAGAAAAGCTTGATTTCAAAAATGTTTTTCCAAACACAAGTTGGTGTGGCACATCTAATACTACAAAATTAAAAACAAATCGTAAAACAAAACAGAGTTTACTGTAACCAAAGCTCAATAAGACTGGTTCCTTTCCTTTTGTTTAAATATAAGTCCTCCCTTCACACCGTATTCATATATCAATTATAAAGGAAATTAAGACGCTAAATTCAAGGTTACTTGGTTATATGGCCATTTCATCTTCGGCAAAAAGAAAGTAACGCTCTTCCAGTGTGCCCCATTCTTATTCAGATCGTGAATAATAGCTCTGCGCTAGTGCAATTTATGCCATATTTGTATTGTTTTACATTTCTCTCTGACTTAACATGAGGAGTCTTTACCATAAATGTCTGTAATAGCTTCAATCTGGAAGGGATTAGATCTAATACCATGAATTATTGGTAAGATTAAATAGCAAACAAGACCCAACAATTAGAAAAAACAATGAGAGGAGGTATAGAGCATAAACGAACAAAATTAAGTGCCAGCGATTTGAACCGATGTGCATATATTTAAAAAAATTCAGAGCGATCATCTCTGGGTTTTGCAATAATACTGCATAATGGTGACACAGCACAAAAATCAAGAATAATGGTTAAACCTTTCTAAATTCAATCGGGCAAATTCAAAATTTTACTTGTCTCAACTTTATGATATTTATTTTTATATTAAAAATCACCAGTTTAGATAACCTGTAATAACTGTGTAAAAATAAATATAAATAAATAAAATAAAATGATAAATGTGTCAAATGAGAAGCGATGCTCGCTGGAATCAAAACTACGAATTTTTTACCTCATTTCATACTGCCTAACACACGAAGCAATCACAGGGATTGAAAACAAGAGAGAAGAAAGGAGGAAGAAGTGGTGTTGTGAGAAAGAGGAAGTCGAACTCTAATCTAGTAGTTCGAACGGCACGAGCCAAGCAACGGAGTCGCATATGAGCAAAAGGAATAGGAAGACGAAGGAAGAAGGACCTCGCTTTCAAGCAAAGAGGAAAAGGAGTCGAAGGAGAAAGGAGATGACGCAAAACCTATCGGAACACGTGTGTTGGGAAAGCAGACGGGAGACAACACCAAGGAAGGAGCGACGTCACTTGCTAAAAGAAGGAATCGAGCGATACTTATTCGATTTGTACAGGCGAAGGCATGAGTAAGCTGAAGCCTAGAAGGGAGAAGACGATGTTGGTGATCAAAACCGAAGGAGGTGACATCCTCGAGTATTCCGCATTTGTTGAGTTGGAAACTTTCCTCGAGTATTCTAACAACGTCGAGCAGGAAGAAGCTTCAATCTAGGTGAAGAAGAAGAAAAAGAAGAGAAGATGCACATTGTGTGGGAAAGAGAAAGAAGAGAAGAGAAGAGAAGAGGTTTGTGTACGGGGAAGGTGATTTCATGTCAGTAAGAAGACCCAACAACATTTTAAGGTGAGTTAAGGTTTGTTGTATCAATTAATGAATTTAATTTAAATGTTTATTTATTAAATATTATAGGCTTAATTAAATCAGAATTGAAGTTATTAAAGGTTTGGATTGAAGAGATTGAAGTTAGTGTTTGTGCAAAAGAGAAAGGCAATGTAAAGAAAGATAAAAGTTTATAATTTCATGCTTAAATTCTATAAATTATTTTAATTAAAATGTTATTCTAGTAAATTAACTTTATGAATTAATTTCAATAATTTATTGTGGACAATAAATTGAATTCAAGCACCAATAAGATCGAGAAAGGAACGTGCAAAAGAAGAAAAGATAAGGAGGTAAATTTAATATTTATTTGGTAATCATTTATAATCAATTAACTTATTAATTTCTACGTATTAATGTTAGCATATCATGAAATATTATCAGGTGAGAAAAGTAAAATTGTGAAAGAGAAAATTGAAAATTTTTAAAAGGATCATTTCATGGTGAAATTGAAGTGAGTACTCTTAACTTTTGATCTATAATAGCATAGCATTTGTGTTTCTTCTCAATCATTTGCAAGAAAGTTATCTCATTAATTTTGAAAGGATTATTTCAAATAAAAAAAAATGATCAACATACAAAACAAATATTTTTGTGCTAAAGGAAGAATACCAATAAAGATAGAAGGATCAATCATGCTAATCCAAAGGCCAATAAGAGTAGCATATTGTAGTTCGTCAAACCAAACATAGGGGGCTTTGTTTCAAATTAATAGCTTTGGATAGATCCATACATAGAAAAGCCTTTTTGGCATCCATGTGAAGCAAGGTCAAAAATTGATTAATGGCAACAAAATGGATAGGGCAAATAGAGTTAAAACAGCAAGCCGAAGAAAATTCCAAAGTAGTCAATGTCTTGAACTTGTGCATAATCCTCTTGACCAACAATCAGGTGCAATTATTAATAAACCTATTTGGATGGAACTTAATAGTGAAGACCCGAAGACATGAAAGGGTTTGACACCAAAAGAGAGTGTAACAAGATCCAATTTTGAAGCTCAAGAAGATTATTCATTTCTTCATAAGTCTAGAGAATACATGAAGTAAACAGAGACAAAGCGACAAAAGAAAAAAAGAGAGAAATTATCAAAGAATAGTGGATTTTAGATGACATGGTGTACACCTTCACATAAAGCAATTGAGAGATGTGGATCAAAGGACTCGGATGCAGGTGGGTGCATAACAATATTAGATGAGATGGAAGCTGGCCCTTTAAAAAAACAGGCCAAAAACCTACAGAGAGGAGTGGACACTAAAACAACAGGTGGCAGTGGTACACTAGGAGAAGAGGGGCAGGGTATAAAGCAGGAAGATAAAGATAAAATGCTTCTTGAGGTGGCGATGACAAATCCATATAGTCAGCATGCAAAGGAAGAAAGATAGTTGTATATCAATGGAGTATTGAAAGTACACCGACAATAATGATGGACGACAAAATTGATCAAGTAACAAGTTGTGAGAATGGTATCTTCACAAAATTGGCATGGAACATGCATGGAATATAGTAAGGTAAAGCAAAATCTAAGATATATCAGCCATATCTGGCTACAAGTTTTTGTTGTGATGTATAAGGTTATGAAAATTCATGTATAATGCCATTTTCAACATAAAAAGAGCAAAATCAAGATTGCATGGTCATATATCATTGATACACGGGTTTAATTTAAGTGGAGAATTGAACGTCTTTGATAAAATTTTTAAAAAATATAGAAATTTTTACTGACAGTTCAACATATGAAAATCAACATTGCACATGGGACCTGATCCAAGAATATTTGAATGAGCATTGTCAACAATTGCACCAGACATAGGAAATAAGTCTTGGTGATGTTTATCATATTAACGAACTTCAAATTCAAAATTGAAACAGACGTAACATTAGCGCTATCATATAGAGAAGGGTGTCCTGGACGATAATGTCACTATTACGGTGAAATAGCAAACATGGGTTATAGTATCATTATTTATAATATAAACGCCCCCAAATATCAAAGTATCTACTGATCATCTTCTAGTATTAATCCTAAAGACACAATAAGAAGGATTAAAGGTTGCATAATTATGAGTTTGGGTGAGGCAATGTATAGACAAAATCCATAGGAGAAACTGGTGAACCAATAAAATATTATCTACAATCAAAATTGAGAAAGGATGGATAATCTATTGTCAGTGACAATATTTGGAGAACCCATAGAAAAAATAATAGATGAAAGAGATGTCTTGGTTAGAGGCAATCATACTACATAAGGGAGAAAGCAAAAAAAAATCTAAAACCAAAGATTTCTAGAATGAGAAACTGCAGCCGAATCAAAGGTACAAATACAATGAGAAGATAAAGTTGGTAAATAATAATGTTCAAGTAGTCAATAATTTTTTATCTTTTTTGGAGAAGAGATTGGACAAGAATGAGTAACTATAGAATCAACAAAAAATGGAGACAAGTTGAATAGCTGGAGAACAGCAATTTTTTTTTCCAAACAGCAGTCAAACGAGTTATTAATTCTTTATCATTGCTGAAAAAGTGGAAAAGTGTTGTGACCAGAACCATGGTCAGCAACACGACTCACCTCATCCATAATTAGCATAAATTCCCCAACAAGTTTGATAGCAAGGGAAATGTGATTGCCATTTGAAGAATGTGGAGCAATAACTCTGAGAGCCGGAGAACCCATAAAACAATAGTGATATTTAAAACAACAGCATTAGCCATGAATTGAGTTTCAAAAGATCCTAGAGATGGATGAAAAACACAAAATACTTGGTAGAGAGAAACTCCTCATTCTATTTTTACCTAGTCTGATCAATCAAAAAGAGACAATTGTGCATAAGTAAATCCAATTTACATTTCAAAGTGTCGTGGTACTCATAAAAATCTTTTCATCCTATTGTCGGGCAAATATATTATAGTAAATATCTAGAGATATCATCAAAAAGGTAAGTAAAAGGGAGAAATTTTACACCCCTTTGGCCATCAGTTGAAATATGATGGTAGAAACGATAATTGATTCAACAGTACAACAGTATTATTTGTGAACCGCATGGTCAGAAACTTCTCATTTGGAGTACTTAACTGTGTCCATCCGCTTGGATAGTAGAGAATCAAAATGACCAAGTTTCTTTCGAAATCCTATGATAAGGTGACCACAATAAATAGTTGGTAAAATTGAGTCTGATGGTAGTAACTATAGTATAAATTGGTCATCTCCAGGAGATAGTATGAGAATCCATCAGCGAACAAAATATAAAGAATATGAAAATCATTTGATCAATCTTAGATCAATGTGAGGGACGGCAGGATGAAATGGAAAAAGCTAGCAATTGCACAAAAAAGGGTAACAGGCGTGCAAACGAATGCATAGACGCAAGCAGCAATTGTGTGGATGACAGCACAGCATTTGAAGCAGGAGAGTAAGATAGTGAGGACGAACAAGTTAGCGAGCATGGACGATACCATTCTGCGATGCCTAGAAGGTGTTTGCGGACATGTAAAAGGGTAAGGAATGTTGGGGGATGGATGATAGGAGCGGAAGGAGAGATGTCAGTTGAATTCTGGACTGAATGGCAGTGGTAAGTAAGCCTACAGTAGGACACAGCAGTCTTCCTCCTGTAAACAGCAGACAACAACAATGTCGGCGGCTATCCGGACTGGAAACAACATAATGAGCTCAGAAATGGCAACATTCAGACGGCGAGGTTGTTCCACCACTTGTTCTTAAACAAGATACAAACACACCACTTGTAAAAGGAAGAAGATATAACACTCTTTAAAGCATAAATCAGATATTACACTCTCCAAAACACAAAATATCCAAGCTAATGATGTCAAACAGCCAAATACAAAATATATAAATGTTCCCCAAAAGAAAATAACCTAATCAAAAATAGAAAAACAGGAAAGAAATCAAACAAGAAAAAAATGCATAATTAAAGGTCAGCGGCGCCTATTCCGATTCCCATGATCGTGATTTAACCACGGAAATGCGGGAGTCTCACTTCTTGCGTGAAAGAGAGCATCCTGTGTCAATGGATTTCCAACAAGCTCAAAAGAATATCGGATCTAGTGCAAGCAAACACCGACACTAAGCATGTATGAGTGTAATCCCCAATTTTGGACAAATCAGATAAAATTTTTGGCAACTTCAAAATATATTGTAATTTTTGCACTCCCTGAAATCCAACCAAAGCAAATTTATTATATTCTATATGCCGAATCGATCGATTTGATATATAAAATCATGTATATAAGTTGTATATGTATTGAAAGATATCAAAATATGAAACAAAAGATTAATAAAACTTAATTAAACCTTTAATTAATCTCCTAACCTCGTGATACTGTAGCCAGCAGAGTTTCTCTGCAACTAACTGTACATGCGACAGTCTGATGGATCGAACAATTGTGATTAAATGGAATCCAAGTGTTGCATTCATTAATTTCCCCTCTCCCAAACCTTCTTGCACGCGAAGGTCTGCTCGGTTCACGAGAATGGTAGCAAGAGCGCAACCCGCAGGGAGCCACAAGCGTTAATTTGAGGCTCCCGGATGAAATCGGTAAAAGGGAACATCATTTTCATGCTATTTGAAACATTCTTTTGCTTCACTGTGATTTTTTTTTGTCATTTGCCACAAATTGAAGGACTTATTTATTTCTTTTCACTGTAGCAAGCGGCGGAATAGTGTTGGAGGTTACCAAGTTTGATTTTTGGACTTCCGGTGGGATTGTTAGCAGGAAATTAGCAAAGAGCGGGTGAAGAAGGGAAGGAAAAATGGAAGAAAGAGAGAATAGAGANTTCTCTGCAACTAACTGTACATGCGACAGTCTGATGGATCAAACAATTGTGATTAAATGGAATCCAAGTTAAGGGTTGCATCCATTAATTTCCCCTCTCCCAAACCTTCTTGCACGCAAAGGTCTGCTCGGTTCACGAGAATGATAGCAAGAGCGCAACCCGCAGGGAGCCACAGGCGTCAATTTGAGGCTCCCGGACGAAATCGGTAAAAGGGAACATCATTTTCATGCTATTTGAAACATTCTTTTGCTTCACTGTGGTTTTTTTTTGTCATTTGCCACAAATTGAAGGACTTATTTATTTCTCTTCACTGTAGCAAGCGGCGGAATAGTGTTGGAGGTTACCAAGTTCGATTTTTGGACTTCCAGTGAGATTGCTAGCGGGAAATTAGCAAAGAGGAGGTGAAGAAGGGAAGGAAAAATGGAAGAAAGAGAGAACAGAAGAATTTTTAAAGGAGAATTAATGCATGGAAGCCCTTTAGAGGTAAATATTAAGAAGTAAAATGTAATTGGGGTTAAATTAAAATTTCAGCTATGAATTTTATGAATATTTAAAGAGATTATGATTTTAGGTGGTTTAGATTTGGCGAGCTTGAGAAAACTCGTCATAGGGCTATTGAGAAGTACATAAATTGAAGATATAAAAGTACAGAAAAATTTAACATATATTGAAGAGCCTGAGAAAATTTTAGAAACAGATGTTAAAAAGTTAAGAAACAAATAAATGTCTTATGCAAAATAAAATGAAAGCTCTGGTCTGAAAAAAGAAGCTACATAGGAATAAGAATAAAAAATGAGACGAAAGATTCATATGTGTNTCTTATGCAAAATAAAATGAAAGCACTGGTCTGAAAAAAGAAGCTACATAGGAATAAGAATAAAAAATGAGAGAGAAAGATTCATATGTGCTCAAATAGATTTAGATATATTGAGAACACAATTTTTATGAGAAATGGATTGAGTAATTGGAATTAAATAGAATCCACGTTAAATGTTGCATTCTTCCTTTCTTCTCTCTCGAACCATCCTACACATGAAGGTCAAGTCGATTTCTGCGAATAGCAGCATGAGTGTGACCAGCAGAGAGCTGAGGGCGGCGAATTCGGGGCTCTAGGACAAAATTGGTAAGAGCAAGCTTNGAGAAATGGATTGAGTAATTGGAATTAAATAGAATCCACGTTAAATGTTGCATTCTTCCTTTCTTCTCTCCCGAACCATCCTACACGTGAAGGTCAAGTCGATTCGTGCGAACAGCAGCATGAGTGTGACCAGCAGAGAGCTGAGGGCGGTGAATTTGGGGCTCCACGACCAAATTGGTAAGAGCAAGCTTCCCTTTCATGCTATTTGGAACATTAACTTCCTTCCCTATGATTCCTTTTTGACAATTGCCAGAAATTGAAGCATTTTTTCATTCATTGTCATTGTAGCAAAACGAAGAATAGTGTAGGAAGTTACAAACTTGGATTATTAGACTTCCAGTGAAACTGTTAGCAGGAAATCAATGAATAGTTGGGGAAGAAAAGAAGAAAAGAGGGAAGAAAGAGAGGAAAAGAAGTATTCCTAAAGGAAGATTCATGTTGGGAAGCCCTTTTAAGGTGAATATTAGCAAGTAAAATGTAATTGAGGTCAAATTATCATGCACGGCCTGAGAGTTGGAATTAACCAAGGAAGGTAAAAATGGTTGGCGGTGGACATTAATTTTTTATATTTATTTTCTATAACTACATTTAACAAATGAAAGTCGCTACATAAAAGAGATTAAATTTAAGCAGTTATAAATTTATCATAGGTCGAGTTATCCACATCTTCTATAAATATTCCATTGTATATTGCTAATCTTTTAAACAATTAATTAAATCTGAAAAAATTAGTTTAAAACAACAGTGAGCTAAGAAGCTAGTGAATGCTCGTGCTCTTAAATTATTATTATAACAAAAATGAAACGATATGCATGCCAGTCAAAATAATATAAATCTATATAAAAGCATTAGACAGTTTACTTTTTCAGATATGATCATTCATAATAGTTCATAACACTCAATTCATTTTATCATATCAATAATATGTCTATATCATTTTATATTTGTACAACCTTCACAGGAGCATCATTTAAATTGTGCCAAAAAAAATCAATGCCAATAAACGTTTTCATTTACATGCATGGTTACTTTAANACTTTCATGCTATTTGGAACATTAATTTCCTTCCCTATGATTCCTTTTTGACAATTGCCACAAATTGAAGCACTTTTTCATTCATTGTCACTGTAGCAGGATGAAGAATAGTGTTTGAAGTTACAAACTTGGATTATTAGACTTCCAGCGAAATTGTTGGCAGGAAATCAGTGAATAGTTGGGGAAGAAAAAAAGAAAAGAGGGAAGAATGAGAGGAAAAGAAGTATTCCTAAAGGAAGATTCAAGTTGGGAAGCCCTTTTAAGGTGAATATTAGCAAGTAAAATGTAATTGAGGTTAAATTATCATGCACGGTCTGTGACTTGGAATTAACCAAGGCAGAAAAAAATGGTCGGCGGTGGAAATTATTTTTTTTATATTCATTTTCTATGACTACATTTAATAAATGAAAGTCGCTACATAAAAGAGATTAAATTTAAGCAGTTATAAATTTATCATAGGTTGAGTTATCCATATCTTCTATAAATATTCCATTGTATATTGCTAATCTTTTAAACAATCAATTAAATCTGGAAAAGTTAGTTTAAAACAACAGCTAAGAAGCTAGTGAATGCTCATGCTCTTAAATTATTATTATAACAAAAATGAAACGATATGCATGCCAGCCAAAATAATATAAATCTATATAAAAATATTAGACAGTTTATTTTTTTAGATATGGTCCTTCATAATAGTCCATAACATTCAATGCATTTTATCATATCAATAATATGTCTATATCATTTTATATTTGTAAAACCGTCACAGGAGCATCATTTAAAATTGTGCAAAAAAAAATCAATGCCAATAAACATTTTCATTTACATGCATGGTTACTTTAATGTTTCCTTGCTAGTACCATAAAGAGATGAACTCCATTATGGTCAAGCATGCACAATCAATCAGAATATCTCATTATATTTTTATATCATGGTGAACATAATATAATACATTGAATATGAAATAGATGTATTTTTATAGATATCAGTACATACAATTTAATGATTGAATGAATTTAAAGAGCAAATAAATCATTTTGATTTTAGTCTTGTAATATAAAATATATCCAACTATAATGTATCGGATTTAGAAGAAACTAAATACTATTTCGATTTAAAAGCACAACTACTCACCTCGCATTTTTCACCCTTATTTCTTAGGTTGTAACTCCTTCAATTGAAATTCCTTATAAATTTGATTCCCCTAATACTAACTAATTAATCTTAAATAAATTATATTAGTAAATTAATATTTTGTAGTTTGTCACAATATAATTATCATGATTCTTTTTCTAAGTTGATTTATTATATTCTACAGTTCAAAATTATCTCTATAGTATGAAGTTTAACTTTAAATAAAAAAAATTAGTTATGATTGTGAATTAATTTTTTGTTGTGATTAGAAAGCTTTAGGTGGTATAAATGTAGAATCAAAGTTCAGGTGTTAAATATATAAATTCATAGGAATTGGGTGATATGTTGTTATGTAAATGCAACTTTGTTTGAATGAGTGTGCAACGCAAGGTTTTGGCCCTCAATAAATGATATTATTACTTTTAAAGGATCTTCAAGTTCATTCTACAATAATGCAGTAAGCAGACATTGTCATTAATAACAATATCCCTATCCTTCAGGTTCTTATTAGTCTTTGTTTTTATTGTAAATGGTGAGCAATAACACTAAAATGTGTGATTTCTATTCATGCTTATAATAGAGTTACCAATGAAGGCAGTGTTTGGCAGTAAGCTTCTAAGAGGATTTGCATATGGATCTAACAATTCCGCCAAATATGAGAATTATGTTGGATAACACTGTTATTGTTCAGTCTCAGGCTCCATGTGTGAAATTTGGAAGGTTGTGTTAGGTAATAAATAGAAAACATAAAATTTGTCAAAAAATTATGACATGAATTTTTTTGTTCTTTGTATAAATGTTCTTGCGTTCCTTGGAAGAGACGTGTTGTATGGTATGGATATAGTGAAAAGTGTGCCAAGAAAACCCTGAAATCATATAATTTCAATTTAACTTTCCACGCATCAGAAATTTCCCAAGTCAGGGCTTGGTCTCCCGCACGAACTCCTTCCTTAGTACGCTCGCACCCTTTCCTTCTCCTTCAGTTTGATCGCTCATGACGCTCCCTTCTCCCACATGAGAAGTCGCTCGATGCTCCCGCCTTGCACACAGAGAACTCCGCAGGGAACGAATTCTCACCCACATGTAGAGTCATTCAACAGGTTCCTCCCACTTCTTCTGCTCGAATTATCATCCTATCAAATTGATTTTTGCACGTCGAATTTTCTTCCCTCTCCTTCTACAACAACAAGCTACCTTCCTCCCTTTCTCTTCTGCTCACACCTGCATAGGACGTGCACGATGCTTCCTTCTTTTGCTTCAATGCCTTCTCCTGCATGCGACGAAACCATCAGGGTCAACTCCAATGCCAATAAACATGTTCTCCTTCCTTTCTGCTTCCAAACCTCGAAGCTAATTGCTACCCTCAATCTTAACATTGTCGCCACTAGAGTTATACACATAAGTCTTCTTCCTTCTCTATCACTATTCTTCCTCGCCTTGCCTTCATTTCTTATTCACGCCTTTGATTTATCTTCCCTCCGATTCAAAAAAAAAAATTTGATATTTGAAGGTCCCGATCAAGACAATGATTGGTTCAAACGAACACAGATAAAATAAAATTCATTTTTTATTTCTTTTATTATTACTACTATTATTATTACTTTCAATTATTACATAAATTAATATCTCAACTATGAATTTTATGACATTTTAAAGGGATTATGACTCCATGTGATTTACACTATGCAACGAGCTTGAGGAAACTCATAGAAAGGTTGTCACGTCGTTTCAGGTGAAATAATATTGTGTTAAATTTAGAATAATACCTTTTTATATGATTCTATAGATTTTTTTACATATAATTACATTATAAATTTCTACATATTATTGAATTCCTGCGCATGTTACATAAATGTCAGCTTGAACTGAAATAGACGGTAATTATTATTTTTCCTTATTGTATTATTATTGTGTGCATGTTTATAAAATCTTCGCTTGCAGGTATTCCTATCATATGATTTATGATTTTCATATAATAAATATTACAAGAATTATGATTTCAGGATTATCACCATTGTTATGTTTGGTAGGCTATTAGTGAATATTAGCAAGTACAAATGATTGGGAATGATGAGATTCTTGGCTCTCGGTGCTCAGACGGAGACAAAATCCAAGAACTACTAGTATTAGGCAGGGGCAGATAATAGGTAATCATTTGTATCAGAAGATTATTGATAACTGCTATGTTGGATGTGCCAACTCTTATCAATAGTTAATTAACCTTCGAGCTGAACGATGACCCAATGACATGAAATAATATGTAAGTGGTCATAACACATAATTAAAAGTGACATTTTTATAATTACAATGATTGACTATAAAACTCTTAATAATATGTCTATGATTATACATGAATGGATGAAACACATATTTATACAGCTAGCATTTTTTACTGCATTTCATGTCATCATTTAGATGTTTTACATGAATAAAGTATGTTGTAATATGTTCTACTATCCTAGATATGAGTTACTAATGATCAGACGCGTTATTTTTTTTTCTATAAAATCTTTTTCTAACATTAATTATTTTACTGAGCTTATAGCTCACTCAAAGTTATTGACTTTCAGTTAAGAGTAAGGAGCGCCAAAACGAGTAAGCAGCTGTGACGTGTACAGCTTCTGCATTAAATAGTTTTGGATNAAGAAAATGATGCCTAGGATTTCAAGTTTCTACCACTGGTTGGTGCAACTCATATTTCTTTCATATGTCATAGTCCATAGTCCTGAAAATCTCCAGGTTGCTTGTTCATACTGAAGGATAGTTCATCCGATATAAGAAAAAAAAACTTAAATAAGAATCTTCAAGCCACCCTACTGAGGCTCCATAAGTTAATTTGGTAATTTCTTGTTTCTGAACAATTACTGTCCAACTATCCCATCCTATTTTCTACTAAAAGATATTCTAACAAAGGCAACAGCCTGTGCCCTTGTCTCAAATGTACGGGAGAATATCTTGCTACAGTTCTAGGGCTCCAAAAAAGTATTTTGAATGAGAGTTAGTGGGGATGTGGTTGTTGAACNGGTTGGTGCAACTCATATTTCTTTCATATGTCATAATCCTGAAAATCTCCAGGTTGCTTGTTCATACTGAAGAATAGTTCATCCGATATAAGAAAAAAAAACTTAAATAAGAATTTTCAAGCCACCCTACTGAGGCTCCATAAGTTAATTTGGTAATTTCTTGTTTCTGAACAATTACTGTCCAACTATGCCATCCTATTTTCTACTAAAAGATATTCTAACAAAGGCAACAGCCTGTGCCCTTGTCTCAAATGTACGGGAGAATATCTTGCTACAGTTCTAGGGCTCCAAAAAAGTATTTTGAATGAGAGTTAGCGGGGATGTGGTTGCTGAACGGCAAGGCAAAGGTAATGCGAGTTTGGCAAGGTTTGAAAGGGTTTGTGGAGATAAATCTGTTGTTTGACAGCAGTTTAGCGTCGATCGGCAGCTGTCCCACGAGCTGTCCCGTAGGCAGGAAGACAGTGATTTCCTGCTGGAAACAGCAGATAACAGTGAGTTGGATGGCTGCCCAGTTCAAAACAGTAGGTCGGACTTTGCTATGGCGATATGTGGGCCACAAGAGGGTCCTACCACCTGTTCCTAAGCAAGATACAAACACATGCAAAAGAAAGTGATGCGGCACTCCAAAGAGCAAAATTCAGGAAAAACTTTTCACAATTCATCAAATCAGAAAACTCCAAATCCCATAAAATTGATACCGGATGACACACTGAAAGGCAAGCAACAACAACAACAACAGCAAGGACACGACAATCCCAACTAGAGTGGTACCATGACGGCGGTGATTGGTGGAGGGTTGGTTGTGGGTTGATGGTATGAAGGGATAGAGTACAGAGAAGCAGCAGGGCTGGTGGCTGGTTTGTGGTGGGCTGAAGGGAGAAGTAGGTGGTTGCGGATAGGGGGGCAGGGAAAAGCATGACAGTGGTGGGGAGGTGGTGGATGCACAAGGCAAGACATGTCAACTGATGAGAAGGTGAAGGTTCGGGTGGGAGGCTGCCCGAAGGACAGCAGAGGAGTCCTAGAAGCAAGTCAGTCTAGTGCAAGCAATAAAGTATGCGGCCAGCAGAAGGAAGGAAAAGGGGCCGCAGGCTGGAGGAGAAGAGCAATGTGATAAGTTGTTGTGGGGAAAGTGACGGAAGATATACACCATCTTCGGATGAGTTACAATTAGAACACCTTCCCTTTCTTGCTTACAACTCTCAGAGGAAAAATCTATAGAAGCCAAGCTTTCTCAAAAGAAACAAAAACATACGATAACTCTAAAACACACAAAACAACATATAAATACTATTAGGCAACTAAAAAGTGGCCCACTCCTTAGGTGCGGCACTTTCTAAACCTAGGGGGACCAGTCAACCCACCACCCCCTCTCTCAAAATTAGTCCAAGGTTTGCCGAAAGAGTCGACGTGCTAGTCTTATGCTTCCACGCCCGCATCAATCTCCCGAGGTTGGGGGAGCATTGACTTCATTCATCGAAGCTTCTGTTTTCATATTGAACGTAGCTGAAATGTTGTAATCCCCTAGCAAGACGATCCTATAGGCATTTTCATTCAGATTCATGAGGATCTGAAAAGGTCTGTCTACTCCAGGCTTGAGTTTCCCGAGCAATCTCTTGGGAAATCTCTCCTTCTTCAGTCTAATCCACACTACATCTCCCTCCAAGAAAATTAGCTTCCTAATTTTATTGGCTTGCATTTGGTACTTATGAAAATTAGTGGGTTGCGAAAAGTGGAGAGTTGTGTTAGGTAATCGACAACCATATCAAAAAATCATGACATGAATCATCTTGATCATTATGTAAATGCTAGGATGTTCCCTGGAAGCGACGCGTTGTATCGCCTGAATACAGTGAAAAATGTGCAATGGTCGCTACACCGGCACCCAAGTATAGTATTAAATAAGCAAATGTTCTCATATTATGAACGGATATAGGTAAAGAAGTTAGATGTTTAAAGTATTTTTATGAGTAAACTTTAAAATTTCAAGATTTGGGATGTTCATGAAGAAACAAATTTATGTGCGATAAAGTAACAAATAAAACTAAGTGGCAAAATATGTACTTGGAGAATCAAAAGGAAAAGAATCTATAAATAAAAATAGTTGGTGACGGAATAATAATGTGCAAAAAAAGAAAAAATATAAGAAGTTATGTTAAAAAAATTGATTTAAATGTAAAAGCTTAGAGAATTGGGAAAAATATAAAATGACCATATGGAGTCTAAAAGTACAATTTGTGAAGCTAAAATTCTACAAGATTAGATGATAAAAAGGATGAAAAATATATGTATAAACTAGCCAAACAAAGAGAAAAGAAAAGTAAAGATTTAACTTAAGTATATTAAAGATGAAAGTAAAAAAGGGCATTTCTTAGAAAAAGATATTCAACATAGGTTTGTGAGTTATTTTGTTAAATTTTTCAATGATGTTTCAGAAAATACGATCGACCATAGTGATCTTCAAATCTTTAATAATAACAAAATGTTTCATTTTTATCGTCGCATTAGTAAAAAAAGTTGTTGAAGCTTTAAAAAAAATCACATATGGAAAGTTTGTTGGACCGGATGATATCCTAATTGAACGTAGAAATATTTAGGAGATTTTAAAGTTTCTTGGCTAACTAAACTCTTTAATATTATTTTAAAAACTAAAATGATGTCTGGAGAATGGAGAAAGAGTATTTTGGTCCCCAATTTTAAGAATAAAGAGGTTACATAAGAGTGTGCAAATTATAGATGAATTAAGTTGATGTGTCATACTTTAAAATTACAAGAGAGGGTAATTGAACATAAGTTAAGACGTATTACAAAGATTTCTCATAATCAATTTGGATTTATTCCCTGCAGGTCTACGATGGAAGCTATACATTTATTGAGAGATTTGATAGAAAAGTACAAAAGAATAAGGAGGGTCTACATATGAGTTTTATTGATTTAAAAAAGCTTACAATAAGGTTCTGAGAGAGATCCTTTGGAGAGTTCTAGAGAGGAAAGATGCTGATATGACTTAAATTCAAGTCATTAAAAATATATATACTAGAGTTGTTACTTGTGCTCTAACAAAAGAGGATCGACCAAATATTTTTCTATTTCAGTTGGATTACATCAGGGATCGGCTTTAAGCCAATATCTTTTTTTATGGATGCTCTTAAAGGACAGTTATAGGAGGATGTACCTTGGTGTATACTTTTCGATGATGATATCCTTTTTGTGAATAAGACTAGAGAAAGATTTCAGAAAATACTTTAATTATGAAGGTCTGCTTTGGAGTCTAAAGGCATTCGTAAATGTAATTTTAGTATTAGTAGCTCTAGTGACAGAGTTGTAACAATGGGTGATCAAATTATTAAAAGGTGTGAACGTTTTAGATATCTCAGGTTTATTGTTCAAAGTGATGGTGATGTAGATGGGAATATTATTAGTAGAATTCAAGTTGGTTGGTTGACATGAAGGAATGCTTCGGGCCAATTGTGTGATAGAAAAGTGTTGCTTAGACTAAAAGGAAAATTTTATAAGACGGTGGTGAGACCTGCAATGCTCTAAAGCGTAGGATGTTGCCTTTAAAAGAGAAGCATAAAATTAAGTGTTGTCGATATTAGAATGCTTAGATGGATGAATGGATTTACATTTAGAGACAAATTGCGAAATGAATATATTTGTGATAGGGTTGGTGTTGCTCTAGTGGCGGACAAAATCAGAGAGAGACTTCTTAGATGGTTTGGTCACATTAAACGTCTATCATCTGATGATCCGGTTGTAAGAGTAGATGTTTTAGATTCGACTATGTTAAGAAAGGCAGTAGACCAAGAAAGACTTTGGCATATTGTATAATAAATGATCTTAATTTATTAGAATTAAATAAAAATATGGCATTCAATAGGATGAAATGGAGAAAAATGATTCATGTAGCGAACCCCACTTAGTGAGATAAAGGCNGAAAACTACGGGATGTCCTCTTTGACTCAACAATACCCTAATCCCCATATTGGATGTGTCGCACTCCACCTTAAACAACTGGCTGAAATTCGATAAAGTTGGCACTATGGTCTATCACCTTCTTGATCGAATTGTCAAAACAAGATTGGGCTGCCTCAGTTCACTAGAACCTCTCACCTTTCAACAGCTCTGTTGACAGAGCTCTGATGGTGCTGAAGCTTCTGAAGAACCTCTTATAAAATGATGTTAAACCCAAAAATTGTCTCTGCTCGGCAAACGACTAGGGGTGTCCAACTCAAAATTGCTTCAACCTTCGCGGGATCAATCTGAATAACAACCCCAGATACAATGTGGCCCAAAAATCATATCCTGGGTGTCGAGAAGTGTCACTTCTTTGGGTGAGCATATAGCATTCTAGTTCATAAAACCATAAAAACCAGTCTTGGATATTTTGTGATCTTTCTCTAAATGGTTGTGTTCCTTTGCTTCCACTAACTCACATTTCTGCATAAGTTGGTAAAAGTTAGTTGTGTATTCCACATCAGCATGTCTAGTGCAGATTGTGGAGCTTTATAAATATGTCATGTTGATAATGTAAGGGAAGATATTTATGTTGCATCGCCCTTTTAATATTGGACCAGGCAGTGATCTTATTCTTTCCTTTTCGTTTTCGAATACACTCCATCACGATGAAGCATTTTTCCTCAAATTGATGGTTGTCAATTTAGCTCATCCTGAGAAATAACCTTGTATTCAAAAATTCGCTTCACTGTTTGGAGTTATTTGATAAACTATTCTAAATTCATGCAACCGTCAAAATCTAATAAATTCATTTTTACTCCAATATCATGGTTTCTCTAATATTTCATGTCGAACCATAGAAGTAGTGGTTTTTCGTCACTAAAAATTGCCTAGTGGAAGTAATTCATTTCATCCTCTCAATTTGATGAGTCCCTATTGTATGTAAGGATAATCTCATCGGATTGTGACCTCTCAAAGGCGGTAAGCCTTTGTTGTATTTGGAGGATTTCCAGTTACGCATCTTCCATAATTATGCATCTTCCATAATTAGTTCTTGGACACCTCACCAAAAGTTTCTCCTTGGCATCATTACGTCATTTTCTCCTGATCACATTTTCGACGGATGTAGGATTGAAAATAATGGTTGGTCTGGGGTTTAGATTTTAGGAATAGAGGTCAAGGGGAACTTTTAAGGAGGAAAATTGATTTTTAAAGTGTTTGGGTTGGGGTTAAAAATTGAGATAAGGATAATTTATGAAAAAAAATATTGGTGAGGGTGTTAGGCTAAGTTATCTGAAATTTCGATCTGACAAAACCATAAAGATTTATAACTTGTCGAGCTCTAATATCAAAGGATACCGTTCTAAGGCTCCTAGAAGCTATTAGAAAGAGGTTTAGCGGTGATGTGGTTATAAAATGGCAAGGAAAAGCTAAATGCGAATTCAACGGCATTTGGACAGGATATTGGAGATAAATCTATTGTTGGATAGTAGTTTGGCGTCGATCGGTGACTGTCCTGCGAGTTGAAGACGAGAAAACAGTGATTTCCTGTTGGAAACAACAGCTAACAGAAAATTGGATGGCGGCAGGGCTGAAAACAGCAGATCGGATGGCGAAATGGCGATAAACGAGTAGCAAAGGAGTTCGATCGNCTAACAGAAAATTGGATGGCGGCAGGGCTGAAAACAGCAGATCGGATGGCGAAATGGCGATAAACGGGTAGCAAAGGAATTCCATCACATATTCCTAAGCAAGATACAGACACACCACTTACAAAAAGAAAGGATACAGTATTCGGGATAGCAAAATTAGATAAATCACTTCTCAATTCAATAAATCAAAAAACTACAAATCCAAAACCCTAATACAGTATATATAAAACTCCCATCATAAAAAATATCTAATTAGAAACTAAAAAAAAGGAAAGAACAAATAAGGAAAGAAGCAAAAAGAGGGAAATTGTTAAAAGTAACATAAATAAAATNAATACAGTATATATAAAACTCCCATCATAAAAAATATCTAATTAGAAACTAAAAAAAAGGAAAGAACAAATAGGGAAAGAAGCAAAAAGAGGGAAATTGTTAAAAGTAACATAAATAAAATAAAAAAAGTGTTTTTGCCGCTATTCCCGCACTCGTGGAATTGCCGTAACCACGGTGTTGCNTGACACGACAATCCCAACTAGAGTGGTACCATGACGGCGGTGATTGGTGGAGGGTTGGTTGTGGGTTGATGGGATGAAGGGATAAAGTACAGAGAAGCAGCAGGGCTGGTGGCTGGTTTGTGGTGGACTGAAGGGGGAATTAGGTGGTTGCGGAAAGGGGGGCAGGGAAGAGCATGACAGTGGTGGTGAGGTGGTGGCTGCACAAGGCAGGACATGTCAACTGATGGTAAAGTGAAGGTTCGGGCGGGAGGCTGCCCGAAGGACAGCAGAGGAGTCCTAGAAGCAAGTCGATCTAGTGCAATCAATAAAGTATGCGGCCAGCAGAAGGAAGGAAAAGGGGTCGCAGGCTGGAGGAGAAGAGCAATGAGATGAATTGTTGTAGGGAAAGTGACGGAAGATATACACCATCTTCGGATGAGTTATATTTAGAACAACTTCCCTTTCTTGCTTAGAAGTCTCAGAGGAAAAATCTGTAGAAGCCAAGCTTTCTCAAAAGAAACAAAAACATACGATAACTCTAAAGCACACAAAACAACATATAAATACTATTAGGCAACTAAAAAGTGGCCCACTCCTTATGGGCGGCACTTTCTAAACCTAGGGGGACCAGTCAACCCACCCCCACCCCCCCTTCTCTCAAAATCAGTCCAAGGTTTGTCGAAAGAGTCGACGTGCTAGTCCTACGCTTTCACGCACACATCAATCTCCCGGGGTTGGGGGAGCGTCGACTTCATTCATCGAAGCTTCTGTTTTCATATTGAACGTAGCTGAAATGTTGTAATCCCCTAGTAAGACGATCCTGTAGGCATTTTCATTCAGTTTCATGAGGATCTGAAAAGGTCTGTATACTCCAGGCTTGAGTTTCCTGAGCAATCTCTTGGGAAATCTCTCCTTCTTCAGTCTAATCCACACTACATCTCCCTCCAAGAAAATTAGCTTCCTAATTTTATTGGCTTGCATTTGGTACTTATGAAAATTAGTGGGTTGCAAAAAGTGGAGAGTTGTGTTAGGTAATCGACAGCCAGTATAAAATTTGTCGAAAAATCATGACATGATCATCTTGATCATTATGTAAATGCTAGGATGTTCCCTGGAAGCGACGCGTTGTATCGCCTGAATACAGTGAAAAATGTGCAAGGGTTGCTACACCGGCACCCAGATATAGTATCAAATAAGCAAGTGTTCTCATATTATGGATGGATATAGGTAAAGAAGTTAGATGTTTAAAGTATTTTTATGAGTAAACTTTAAAATTTCAAGATTTGGGATGTTCATGAAGAAACAAATTTATGTGCGATAAAGTAACAAATAAAACTAAGTGGCAAAATATGTACTTGGAGAATCAAAAAGAAAAGAATCTATAAATAAAAATAATTGGTGGCGGAATAATAATGTGCAAGAAAAGAAAAAATATAAGAAGTTATGTTATAAAAATTGATTTAAATGTAAAAGTTTAGAGAATTAGAAAAAATATAAAATGACCCATATGGAGTCTAAAAGAACAATTTGTGAAGCTAAAATTCTACAAGATTAGATGATAAAAAGGGTGAAAAATATATGTATAAACTAGTCAAACAAAGAGAAAAGAAAAGTAAATATTTAACTTAAGTATATTAAAGATGAAAGTCAAAAAGTGATCTTATTCTTTCCTTTTCATTGTCGAATACACTCCATCACGATGAAGCATTTTTCCTCAAATTGATGGTTGTCAATTTAACTCATCCTGAGAAACAACCTTGTATTCAAAAATTCGCTTCACTGTTTGGAGTTACTCGATAAACTATTCTAAATTCGTGCAACCTTCAAAATCTAATAAATCCATGTTTACTCCAATATCATGATTTCTCTAATATATCATGTTGAACCATAGAAGTAGTGGTTTTTCGTCACTAAAAATTGCCTAGTGGAAGTAACTCATTTCATCCTCTCAATTTGATGAGTCCCTATTGTATGTAAGGATAATCTCATCGGATTGTGTCCTCTCAAAGCCGGCAAGCCTTTATTGTATTTGGAGGATTTCCAGTTACGCATCTTCCATAATTAGTTCTTGGACACCTCACCAAGAGTTTCTCCTTGGCATCATTACGTCATTTTCTCCTGATCACATTTTCGACGGATGTAGGATTGAAAATAATGGTTGGTCAGGGGTTTAGATTTTAGGAATAGAGGTCAGGGGAAAATTTTAAAGAGGAAAATTGATTTTTAAGTGTTTGGGTTGGGGTTAAAAATTGAGATAAGGATAATTTATGAAAAAAAATATTGATGAGGGTGTTAGGCTAAGTAATCTGAAATTTCGATCTTGGTCAAGGAAGACAAAACCATAAAGATTTATAACTTGTCGAGCTCTAATATCAAATGATACCGTTCTAAGGCTCCTAGAAGGTATTAGAAAGAGGTTTAGCGGTGATGTGGTTATGAAATGGCAAGGAAAAGCTAAATGCGAATTCAACGGCATTTGGACAGGATATTGGAGATAAATCTATTGTTGGATAGTAGTTTGGCGTCGATCGGTGGCTGTCCTGCGAGTTGAAGACGAGAAAACAGTGATTTCCTGTTGGAAACAACAGCTAACAGCAAATTGGATGGCGGCAGGGCTGAAAACAGCAGATCGGATGGCGAAATGGCGATAAACGGGTAGCGAAGGAGTTCCAACACATATTCCTAAGCAAGATATAGACACACCACTTACAAAAAGAAAGGATACCGCATTCGGGATAGCAAAATTAGATAAAACACTTCTCAATTCAATAAATCAAAAAACTACAAATCCAAAACCCTAATACAGTATATATAAAACTCCCATCATAAAAAATATCTAATTAGAAACTAAAAAAAAGGAAAGAACAAATAAGGAAAGAAGCAAAAAGAGGGAAAATGTTAAAAGTAACATAAATAAAATTAAAAAAAGCGTTTTTTGCCGCTATTCCCGCCCTCGTGGAATTGCCGTAACCACGGTGTTGAGGGCTTCCCGTGATCGGGTTGTGGGATTCTACAATCTGGCAGCTGAGCAGTACAGTCTGCATCAATTTTGCATGCCTCAATTGTTGGCTTGGTCATGCTAACAGCTCTGTGCAGAAGCATAAATAAAGAGAAATGTCATTATAGCATGAGCGGGTAACACTTCTTAGTGAAGCGACCCATAAAATGGAATGCATTATTGTTACCCATAAAAAAAAATAGTTCATTTTCAAAATTGTAATCGCAACAAAAGTTTCTAAGAAACTACTAAAACAGAAAAGATCGTTGGGTATCATGCAAAATTGTAAACAGAAGAATGCATAAATATAATAAGATCGATGGCCTAGAATAGTCACCTCTCTGGTTATCACCAATGCCAAATTTTTGTAGCTCCTCTGCACAACATAGAATTACTAAGCTTTAGCAAACAAATGGGGCTATTAAAGAAATTCTGAAGATGACTTAATGTAGCTTAATCAATATAGGAGAAAAGCAAGCTCACCACAAATCAACTTCATTCCTGAATGAATTCTTTTCCCACAATCCTTAAACACTCCCTTGGGACGTCCCTGCATGACAACCACAAGATCCACCAGGGCATACACCGCTTTCCTAGGCAGCCATTCCCCATCCAATGGAGGAGGTCCCAAGAGAATTTTGTCCTCAAAGCCCCACATATCCTCATCAAGTCCAGTGGCTTCTCTCAACTTGTCATGTAACATGCCCTGCTTCTCCCTCAAAGCCGTATTTGATTTCCCTTGCAAGTTCAGCTGTGCAAGGCTCTGATTCACAGTATTAAGCTCCCCAAAAAGCTCCTTAACACGGGATAATTGTTTCTGATCATCCTTCATGGCAGCGTCCAGTCTGTTAATATGTTGTGTGGCGCTCTTATAGTCACATATCTTGAACAGGTAGAAAGTCTGCAACAGCTCATTGTAAAAAAGGAGACCCCTGCAACGTTCTTTCTGACACAAAAAAAGCATCAAATTCAAGGACAAGCATAAAATTCTCTTAAGTTTCTAGCCAATTGAAAAGCTAAATTGAATTGATCTATGAATAATACAAAGCCCATGAAAAAAAGGTTAAAATTATCTTGAACTATTTGTATTGGTCATTTAATTCCAGCTTATAAATGTGTTAGACTAAGTCTCTCGGCACCTCTAAAAAGATCCGAAATAGTTCCTCAGTGGAGTACTTTGACTCAGATTTGAAGACTTAAGGGGCAAAAGTCGGACTCATTAAATAGTATTAAATAGTATGGGCCCTAAGCTCNAGCTCATTGTAAAAAAGGAGACCCCTGCAACGTTCTTTCTGACACAAAAAAAGCATCAAATTCAAGGACAAGAATAAAATTCTCTTAAGATTCTAGCCAATTGAAAAGCAAAATTAAATTGATATATGAATAATACAAAGCCGATGAAAAAAAGGTTAAAATTATCTTGAACTATTTGTATTGTTCATTTTAATTTCAGCTTATAAATGTGTTAGACTAAGCCTCTTGGCACCTCAAAAAAGATCCGAAATAGTTCCTCAGTGGAGTACTTTGAATCAGATTTGAAGACTTAAGGGACAAAAGTCTGACACATTAAATAGTATTAAATAGTATGGGCCCTAAGCTTGTGCATGAGTTGGAGGAACTAAACACAAAAGAAACATTATTTATATTAGAACTACATCTTTAGAGAATGGTCAGGCATAATTCATACCAAGGGAATTAAAATATGTATGTTGAATCACACTCTGCTCGTGAGTTATGCCCAAAACTAAGTGTTTCAAATGAAATGAGAATAGCCAGAAAATATACGGCCAAAGAAAGTAAATCCGCTACAATATGCTTAGAAAGCTGACATAACAGTGGGAAAAAGAGCAAAAAGAGAAACCCTTGGCTCTCACATGGATCTACTATTTACAAGTTGGGTATCTAAGGTGTTAAGCAATATAGAGAAAGCTACAGAATGAGCAACACATGTGAAAAAAAAAACTAAGAAATATAGATGGCTTGTTGCTTGAGGTGAACTCAAACAAGGCAGCTGACTTGTTTGAGAAACCGCCAAATATCTTGATGGATCGGTGTGCGCCTATGGTCCTAAGTGACTAGCTGGACAAGATTGCCGATGAAGAGAGGTATGGATTAAGATAAAGTCATCCTAGAGCCATAGTGGACACTTTCCTGAGACAGGCATCAGAGCCCACCTTATAATAGAAGGTAGACACCCCAGAGCCCAACAAAGTGAGTCTGTCTATCTTAAGTAAGGCTAGTAAGCTATCTCCATCAAACTCAGTAGGCAAGTCGATATTGAGTCCGACTCAATGAGCTAATGCTAAGCCCANTAGAGAAAGCTACAGAATGAGCAACACATGTGAAAAAAAAAACTAAGAAATATAGATGGCTTGTTGCTTGAGATGAACTCAAAAAAGGCAGCTGACTTGTTGGAGAAACCGCCAAATATCTTGATGGATTGGTGTGCGCCTATGGTCCTAAGTGACTGGCTGGACAAGATTGCCGATGAAGAGAGGCATGGATGAAGATAAAGTCATCCTAGAGCCATAGTGGACACTTTCCTAAGAAAAGCGTCTGAGCCCACCTTATAATGGAAGGTAGACACCCCAGTGCCCAACAAAGTGAGTCTGTCTATCTTAAGTAAGGCTATTAAGCTATCTCCATCAAACTCACTAGGCAAGTCGATACTGAGTCCGACTCAATGAGCTAATGCTAAGCCCGGCTTATCAAACTCATATCCTTCATCATCCATTTGAAAATATCAATCAGCCTCAGGAATGTACAATGCATAGTTTATATATATATATATATATATATTGAAAGCCCAAAAAAGGCTAATATATTAAATAGAAAAAAAGATACAGATACAATGTGTGGAAGGGCCCAAACATAACACCATGTCCACACAAAAACCATAAAAGGTTTCAAAACTAGAAAAAAATAGAAAATACATTAGATACTAAAATAAAAAGTCTAACATTGTCGAAATACATAGTATCAGGTGGCTAGAGAGCGACCCGATTTTGTCTTGCTTCTGTCTCTAGTTCTAGGGAAGGAGCAAGCTAATAAGTTGGTAAGATGATTGTCATTGTCAGTAGTAACAAATGTATCATCCAATATGTTCCCGAGTTGGAGTCGTTCTACATTTTTCTTCTTCCTCCTGGAATAGNAAAAATAGAAAATACATTAGATACTAAAATAAAAAGCCTAACAGTGCTGAAATACATAGTATCAGGTGGCTAGAGAGCGACTCGATTTTGTCTTTCCTCTGTCTCTAATTTTAGGGAAGGAGCAAGCTAATAAGTTGGTAAGATGATTGTCATTGTCAGTAGTAACCAATGTATCATCCAATATGTTCCTGAGTTGGAGTCGGTCTACATTCTTCTTCTTCCTCCTGGAATAGACATGTCATTCCTCATCCGAAGAATCAGTCTNGAAAACTATGGGATGTCCTCTTTGACTCAACAATACCCTAATCCCCATATTGGATGTGTCGCACTCCACCTTGAACAATTGACTGAAATTCGATAAAGCTGGTACTATTGCCTATCACCTTCTTGATCGAAGTGTCAAAACTAGATTGGGCTACCTCAGTTCACTAGAACCTCTCACCTTTCAACAGCTCTGGTGCTGAAGCTTCTGAAGAACCTCTTATAAAATGATGTTAACCCCAGAAATTGTCTCTGCTCGGCAAATGACTAGGGGTGTCCAACTCAAAATTGCTTCAACCTTCGTGGGATCAATCTGAATAACAACCCCAGATACAATGTGGCCCAAAAATCATATCCTGGGTGTCGAGAAGTGTCACTTCTTTGGGTGAGCATATAGCATTCTAGTTCATAAAACCTTAAAAACCAGTCTTGAATGTTTTGTGATCTTTCTCTAAATGGTTGTGTTCCTCTGCTTCCACTAACTCACATTTCAGCATAAGTTGGTAAAAGTTGGTTGTGTATTCCACATCAGCATGTCTAGTGCAGATTGTGGAGCTTTATAAACATGTCATGTTGATAATGTAAGGGAATATATTTATGTTGCATCGCCCTTTAAATATTGGACCAGGCAGTGATCTTATTCTTTCCTTTTCGTTTTCGAATACACTCCATCACGATGAAGCATTTTTCCTCAAATTGATGGTTGTCAATTTAACTCGTCCTGAGAAATAACCTTGTATTCAAAAATTCGCTTCACTGTTTGGAGTTAACTCGATAAACTATTCTAAATTCATGCAACCGTCAAAATCTAATAAATCCATTTTTACTCCAATATCATGGTTTCTCTAATATTTCATGTCGAACCATAAAAGTAGTGGTTTTTCGTCACTAAAAATTGCCTAGTGGAAGTAATTCATGTCATCCTCTCAATTTGATGAGTCCCTATTGTATGTAAGGATAATCTCATCGGATTGTGACATCTCAAAGGCGGTAAGCCTTTGTTGTATTTGGAGGATTTCCAGTTACGCATCTTCCACAATTACGCATCTTCCATAATTACGCATCTTCCNTATATATATATATATATATATATATATATGTATATACATATGTGTGTGTGTACATGTATGTGTGCACACTCTAGAAATAATGGTAGAAATAAAACACATCACCCACTCTAGCATAGAACACATGCAAATACTAGGATAAAATGCATATCATGCGTATTTTGGGGTAAATTATATGACTTTTTTAGATATTGTAAAAATAGAAACACTAGGAGATCGCCTCAGTTTACGTGGATTCCAAAGCTTACATATGCATAGGCATTGAAATCGGTCTTCAGAAATTATTTACCATTCCTCTAGCATTAAGTTCCGAAACTAACCCGGAGATATCTTGTGTGGGTATGCTTCATAAGAGTATTGGTGTATGTAAGTTTAGTTCAAAGAATGGTGATTATGTATCCTAAAGTGATAATACAAAACAGAAAAAATCATTGGAGCTAATACATTCGGTAAATACTCCACCATTATTGAAATGGTTCTATCAGCAAATGGATTACAACATAATTAGATCAGCATCTGCTAGCTATGTAATAAAGGATATGATGTTCAATTCACTTTATGACAATGTGACATCGGACTTAACCCAAACAACAACAGAAAAGTAAAACATTATTACAGAAAAGCAAATAGTAAATTACAACCAATATACTAAAACAGAAAATATGACACACGACATGCAGAAATAGAAAATAATAATCAGAAAGGATTAATGCCACAAGGCAAAGGTAGATCTCGCGTGGTAGTGGTTGATGCTAGGAGGCTTCGAGAGGTAGTAGCAAGGAGATAGGTGGATTGGAAAGCGAAGAACAACAGCTAGGGGCAGTTCGGGCGGCAGGAATAGCGGGGATGCAGTTGAAGTGGCTGGAACGGCAATGGGCAGCATGGTGAGGGGTTTACAGGGTTGCGGTAGCGAGGCAAGACGGCTGTAAAAGCTGGAGGGAGTTGTTTGGATGGTTGAGCAGGGAGACAACTAGGATGGCAGGCAGCTAGCTGCTTAGATGGCGGGGAAATTGCAGAGAGAACAACCAAGAGGGCTGTTTTTGGATGGCTGCAGGAGGAAGGCAGCGGCGATGGCGAAGGGAAAATGTGGTGGAAGGGTAGCTGAAGATAATCATCATCTTGAGTGCGAGATAGAATCGGAGCACACTCATCCC
This sequence comes from Phalaenopsis hybrid cultivar, assembly GCA_002079205.1. Lineage (NCBI taxonomy): Eukaryota > Viridiplantae > Streptophyta > Magnoliopsida > Asparagales > Orchidaceae > Phalaenopsis > Phalaenopsis hybrid cultivar. Next base: position 206,495 of record JXCR01073744.1, on the reverse strand, counting down.
TCAAATGTAGCCATCGAAGGGAAATCCGAGACGTCGACGGCTGTCACGACAGAAAACATACCAAAACTGAGAATCTAAACTCTATACACGCATATATAGGAAAGAGATAGAAAAGAAGGATAAAAGGAAATGTGCTAAAAATTGAAAAGAACACAATCCAACTCTATCATGCACACACGACCCAAGTGTCGCATCTAGTTGTGAGAAATCTTGTGTTCCTCTTCATCCAGAGTTCTTGGGTCAGCCTCACAGGGTTGTGGGAGCTTCGACCTTATTCATCGCCAATCAGAGCTTCTATCTCCTTGTAGTATAGCGTTCAGTAGGCTACGTTGAAGGTGGAAAAGATGTTATAATCTTCAAGTAATTCAATTATATTTATGTTTACATTCCAAAGTACATCCTGATAAAATTAATATATATTATCTTTTGGCACAACCAATGGTAGGCTAGGCAACCCTCAATAGCAACCACTTGGAAAAGATCTCCTCTTCTCTTGTGGGACCTGAATCTCATTATATGATGTTCTTTCTCACAAAAATTTTAAGGTGATTTCCAACACTGTGATTCATCTGTCATGTCTGATCATCTATCAATGTGTACATTATTGAACTAATTTTAATATCCAAATGACTCCACATAGTCTTTCAGAAGTAGCTCAAATGCTTCTCATCACTGAAATGTTAGATCTCCCTCAGTAGGGCCAACTCAAAAAATAGTTTATGTATTTAAAAATTATGAAATCCTCTTATCTAAGGTTGACTTGTGTCTAGTGTTGCATCCTTAAACTCATAACCCTTTTGGACATCCAATGCCAGTCATATTGATGCTCCTATCAACACCTGCAAAAAGGTAGTTTGAGACACCATAATCTCATACCCTGCATGAACGCCCTGTACTTTGAACTTACTCTCTTATAAAACTACTGCTAATTCAACTAGAATCACTCTCATGGTGTCAGCTAGAATAACTGTTGTCTCTTCTTTGTCAACTAGAAATTAAGAATCCTCTCTGAAATTTTCAACATTGTCTGTGTCATTGTTTATTTCTTCAGCTTCTCGATCAGTAAAAGAGAATTATTCTCTCTAAAAATTTTTGGGTGACCATTTTGGAAAAAACAACAAAGTGAAGGGTTGTGTAGATAGGGTCGGGCATTGGTGGAAGCTGGAAACCCTAGAATATGATTAATGGTAGGCTAGCTCTAATACCAAATGATGTCGGAGTTAACCCAAACAACAACGAAAAAGCAAAATAATATAACTAAAAAGCAAATGGGAGATTACAACCAACACATTTAAACAAGAAACACGATACATAACACATTAAAATAGAAAATATAAACCATACGACTCACGTGACATGGTCAGTGTGCATCTCAAGTGGTAGTTCTGGCCATTAGGGGGTTTGGAGAGGCAGTAGCAAGGGGGTAGGTGGATTGGCCACGGCTATGGGTTGTTCTGGAAGACAGAAAAACCAACTAGGCTGCAAGGATGTGGTTTAGGTGGCTGGAATAGAAGTGGACAACAATGCAGGGATTTACGGTGCTACGACGTCAAGAGAGGACAGTTCGAAAGGTTGGAGGAGGTGCTGGGATGGCTAAGCGGGAAGACAACCAAGGTGGCAGGTAGTTCGCAGTTAGGAGGTGGCGAAACTACAAGGAAAACAACTAAGAGGGCTACTTCAGAGTGACTGCAGCAGGAAGGGTGCAGCTACAGTAAAGTGAAGGATGCAGAGAAGGGTAGCGGATGAAAGCCACCACCTCGGGCGCGAGATATAGCCAAGACACCACCCGTATCTCGAATACAACCCTCAAAGGAAAATATAAGACGTCGTCGGCTGTCCCATAGAAAATACACCAAAACCGAGAAATCCAAACATTAATACACACATATATAAGGAAATGACCAAAAAGGAAGAAAGAATAAAAGGAGATGTGCTAAAAATTAGAAAGAAATTGGAAGAGGACTTGCTCAATCTAGCTCTGTCGCACACGCACGACCTGGGCGCCACATATAGTAACGGGAAATCTCATGTCCTGCTTCATCAAAAAATGGGAAATGCTCCCATGTCATAATGTTTAATGANGACAGCGAAGAACAGCAGCTAGGGGCAGTTCGTGAGGCAGGAATAGCAGGGACGCAGTTGAAGTGGCTGGAACGGCAATGGGCAGCATGGTGAGGGATTTACAGGGCTGCGGTAGCGAGGCAAGACGGATGTAAAAGCTGGAGGGAGTTGTTTGGATGGCTGAGCAGGGAGACAACTAGGATGGCAGGCAGCTGGCTGCTTAGATGGCGGGAAAATTGCAGAGAGAACAACCAAGAGGGTTGTTTTTGGATGGCTGCAGTAGGAAGGCAGCGGCGATGGAGAAGGGAAGATGTGGTGAAAGGGTAGCAGAAGATAATCATCATCTTGAGTGCGAGATAGAATCGGAGCACCACTCATCCCTCAAATGTAGCCATCAAAGGGAAATCCGAGAGGCCGACGGCTGTCACGACAGAAAACATATCAAAACTGAGAATCTAAACTCTATACACGCATGTATAGGAAAGAGGTAGAAAAGAAGGATAAAAGGAAATGTGCTAAAAATTGAAAAGAACACAATCCGAATCTATCATGCACACACGACCCAAGTGTCGCTTCTAGTTGTGAGAAATCTTGTGTTCCTCTTCATCCAGAAGTGAGAGATGTTCTTGGGTCAGCCTCACAGAGTTGTGGGAGCTTCGACCTTATTCATCGCCAGTCAGAGCTTCTATCTTCTTGTAGTATAGCGTTCAGTAGGCCACGTTGAAGGTGGCAAAGATGTTATAATCTTCAAGTAATTCAATTATATTGGTGTTTACATTCCAAAGTACATCCTGATAAAATTAATATATATTATCTTTTGGCACAACCAATGGTAGGCTAGGCAACTCCCAATAGCAACCACTTGGAAAAGATCTCCTCTTCTCTTGTGGGACCTGAATCTCATTGTAGGATGTTCTTTCTCACAAAAATTTTAAGGTGATTTCCAACACTGCGATTCATCTGTCATGTCTGATCATCTATCAATGTGTACATTATTGAACTGATTTTAATATCCAAATGACTCCACATAGTCTTTCATAAGTAGCTCTAATGCTTCTCATCACTGAAATGTTAGATCTCCCTCAGTAGGGCCAACTCAAAAAATAGTTTATGTATTTTAAAAATTATGAAATCCTCTTATTTGAGGTTGACTTGTGTCTAGTGTTGCATCCTTAAACTCATAACCCTTTTGGACATCCAATGTCAGTCATATTGATGCTCCTATCAATGCCTGCAAAAAGGTAGTTCGAGACACCATAATCCCATACCCTGCATGAACGCCCTATACCTTGAACTTACTCTCTTATAAAACTACTGCTAATTCAACTGGAATCACTCTCATGGTGTCAGCTAGAATCACTGTTGTCTCTTCTTTGTCAACTAGAAATTAAGAATCCTCTCAGAAATTTTCAACACTGCTTGGGTCACTGTTTATTTCTTCAGCTCTTCCTTGATCAGTAAAAGAGAATTATTCTCTCTAAAAATTTTTGGGTGAAAAAACAACAAAGTGAAGGGTTGTGTAGATAGGGTCGGGCATTGGTGGAAGATGGAAACCTTAGAATATGATTAATGGTAGGCTGGCTCTAATGCCAAATGATGTCGAAGTTAACCCAAACAACAACGAAAAAGCAAAATAATATAACTAAAAAGCAAATGGGAGATTACAACCAACACAAGAAACACGACACATAACGCATTAAAATAGAAAATAAAAATCATACGACACGTGACATGGTCAGTGTGCATCTCAAGTGGTAGTTCTGGCCATTAGGGGGTTTGGAGAGGCAGTAGTAAGGGTAGGTGGATTGTCCGATGAGAACACGGCTATGGGTTGTTCTGGAAGACAGGAAAATCAGCTAGGCTGCAAGGATGTGGTTTAGGTGGCTGGAATAGAACTGGACAGCAATGTAGGGATTTACGGTGCCACGACGTCAAGAGAGGACAGTTGGAAAGGCTGGAGGAGGTGCTGGGATGGCTGAGCGAGAAGACAACCAAGATGGCAAGCAGTTCGCTGTTGGGAGGCGAATGCAAGGAAAACAGCTAAGAGGTCTACTTCAGAGTGACTGCAGCAGGAAGGGTGCAGCTACAGTGAAGTGAAGAATGCAGAGAAGGGTAGCGGATGAAAGCCACCACCTCGGGCGTGAGATACAGCCAAGACACCACCTGTATCTCAAATACTACCCTCAAAGTAAAATATAAGACGTTGTCGGCTGTCCCATTAGAAAATACACCAAAACCGAAAAATCTAAACATTAATACACACATATATAAGAAATGACCAAAAAGGGAAAAAGAATAAAAGGAGATGTGCTAAATATTAGAAAGTAATTGGAAGAGAACTCGCTCAATCTAGCTCTGTCGCGCACGCACGACCTGGGCGCCACATATAGTTACGGGAAATCTCATGTCCTGCTTCATCCAAAAACGGGAAATGCTCCCATGTCATAATGTTTAATGCAAATAAATTGTCAAGTTAGTTTAGTAAAAACTTCACATAATTTATTTGCTAACCAACTTAAATATTTAAAATCCACATATGTTAATAAAATTAGAAAGAACTGACTTGGTAGAATATCAAAATTAAACAATTTTAAATGAGCATCTATATGTTGCATTTCAATTAAGAAATTAGACTATAATATCATTTAGATCTAGAAAACACATTTCCATTAATAAACCAGCAGAGTTATTAACTACAGATTTATCACAGTCATTGAAAAAGATGTGTGTATAGAAAAAATGCATCGAATCATAGTTTATATTCATATGAATTGTGTATTAAAATTAAAAGAAATGCTTTATAAGTTAAAACAAGCCCCTATGGCGTGGTATATAAGACTGGACTCTCTTATAATAAATTTATGTTTTGGCAAATAAATGAGATACATCACAATTTATATCCAAAGAATTGACAATCATAAGATTTTCACAAAAATATAGAAAGATGATATTACAATTGCTGTAACAAAAGATTCATGATGTCACAGACAAATAGGCAACCCAGTGAGCTCTTCTGCACAATTGGATAAATATGAAAAAAAGAAATTCCTAGAATCGAAAATATTTAAAAGTAAAATAGATTCTCAATTATATTTGACAACTAGTGAACATGATATCATGTTCATTGTAAGCTTGTATGGTAGATTTCAAGAAGATTAAGGGATCTTGTCTAATGAAAATTTAAAAAAAATTATATATAAACAAAATGAAGTTCGCAGAGACTGAACACCCATTTGAGCTTCTAGGATTTTATAATGTAGACTTTAAAAGCTGCAAAGTAAGTAACAACAACAACAAAGCCTTAATCCTACTACGTGGGGTCGGCTACATGAATCATTTTTCTCCATTGTGCCATATTTTCATTTAGTTCTAATAAATTAAGATCTTTTTTTTATACAATAAGACCAAGTCTTCCTAGGTCTACCTCTGTCTTTTTTAGCATAAGTCGAATCTAAAACATCTACTCTTCTAATCGGATTAACAGATGGTCGAATTTAATGTAACCAAACCATCTAAGATGACTCTCCCTAATTTTTTCTGTCACTAGAGCTACACCACCCCTATCAAGGATATATTTCGCATTTTGTCTCTAAGTGTAAAGCCACTCATCCACCTAATCATTCTCATCTCGGCAAGACTTAACTTAGTATTACGCTTCTCTTCTAAAGGTCAACATTCAGTGTCATAGAGCATTACTAATCTCACCACCATCTTATAAAATTATTCTAGTCTAAGCAGTACTTTTCTATTACACAAAAGACACGAAGCATTCCTCCACTTCAACCAACCAACTTGAATTCGACTATTAACATCCCCATCTATATCACCATCACTTTGAACAACAGACCCGAGATATCTAAATCGTTCACATATTTTAATAATTTGATCACCCAGAGTTACACTTCCGTCACTAGAGGAACTACTCCTAAAATTACATTACATGTATTCAGTTTTAGTTCTACTCAAATGAAGGCCTTTAGACTCCAAAGTAGGCCTCCATAATTCAAGTTTTTCCTGGGCTCTTTCTCTCGTCTTATCCACGAGAAGTATATCATCAGCAAAAAACATACATCAAGGTACATCCTTCTGTAAATTTCCAGCAAGACAATCCATAACTAAAGCAAAATGATATGGGCTTAAAGCCGATCCCTAATGTAATCCAACAGATACAGGAAAATATTTGGTCAATCCTCCTTCAGTTCGAAAAGAAAATCCTCAAACACCTATAAATTCTTAGGACACTCATTATTTTCATAGTTCAACAGAAAATTAAATTTCATTGATCTATCCATAATATAAGGTGAACATGTAGATCTTGGCCATTGATAGCACAAATATAGTGGCTTCAAAGGTAACAAGATGACTACAATCTCAACCTCAATAAAATGCCTATAAGATGAGACAATACAAAGCATGACAAATTTAACAAAGAATTCAGTCCAATGTTCGTAAACGAAGCATGTAAAAACTAAGATATCAATTCACTTGGTACCATACACTTCAAGGTGAAGAAGCCATAGAATTTGTAAGTACCCATCATCAACTCATTGATATCTCACAAATCCTATGAGTAAAGATCACATAGCTTAGGTAGGGTTGATTGGACAACTTTATCCAAATTAAAGTTACAGTGAGTTCATTAATTTTCGGGCAATATCAATAAGTTTATCTTTTTTATGACTCAAATGACTAATTCTGAACCAGATTCAAGCATTATTTTAATGTAAGGATCTCTAATTACCAATCCTGACCATCCAATTCAATTTATAGGGATAGGATATAGGATCCATTGTTTGAAACTAATCATAGCCATCAAATGTGGAATGAATTGATATGACAAGTAATTGAGTTTTATGGTAGCTAGAGATAATTTAAACAAAAAATAATCAAGCATTCTCTCTTTGAATCAAGCATAATTAATAATACAAGACGCTTAATTTCTTAATGACACAAAAAGGAAAAGAATATATGATTTCTCAATTTCTCCTGGACCAAATAAAGCAGACAAAATAAGCTTCATTTCAATTACTCCATCTTTTCATTTTCATTTTCTCTTTTTATATCTTTTTTATGAGCATCAAACACATATGACAAGATAAGAACTAAGGACTTTGGCAACAAATTCCGATATTTACTNCATCATTGATCTTATTCTTTTCTTTTCTTCTACCGAGTTAGAGAATATGGTTGAACTTGGTTTTGGGTGATAAGACTCACTTTGTCCCCCATATGTATAGATATTCTATTTTCACAACTGCTTCTGTCTATTATGAGACTGCTCATCTTCCCTATCACATTGTAATCAGTACGAATGATATTATGTCTAAACTATTTTTTATTTTTCTTTGATTTGGTCTGAAAAACTTGTTGAACAACAACATCTAACAATCATTTGCAATTAATTAGTAATCCGATGTAGTCTATCCCTGCTTGAAGGGTGGGGTGTGGACCTAATACTATGGCATTATCTCTCAACATTTTCAGTTAAAAGTCTGGACATCCTATAATGTCCAATAAAGCTGTAACTGCACTAGTTTGCCAATGGATGGTCACAAGCCTTTTAGATAACGGGCTACAATATTATCTTTGGTCTCCAAAAACTCACATTTTAGTTTAAGCTGCTTAAACTCACTCTTTACTAACAAATTCTTCTATTGCAAATCGTGAAGTCTCAGAAAGACATNTATATATATATATATATATATATATATATATATAGACCAAAATACCCAAAAAATTTTACAAAACAGACAATTTTGACTCCACAAGCTTCAACACAGATGTCGTAAAATTCTTTGGGTATTTTGGTCGACTTCAACAAACAAATTTGGCTCTTGCTTGGGCAGCAACAAAGAAACTTACGAATATTATTTTAGTGGATATAGTTTCAGTTTCGATGCATAAAAAGAAATTCCAATGTTTATCTTCAATAAATGTTGAATTGACCATCGACGCTCGGCTTCAACAAACAAAGAGGGAACTATTGATACTCGGCTTCAACGAATATTGAATACTCATTCAATGCTCAATTTCGATGAATGTTAAATGGAGTTTCGACAAGACGAGAGAGGGGATGGCATTATGAGGTTTAATTAGGGCAACATGTATATTTATAGTTTTCTGCTTTTTGTGCTCGATGTTTTTTCAAGTCATGAAGAGCACATGTCAGGTGTTCTTTCGAGATGTTTCACAGACGTGTTCGAGTCCAAAAATATTCAAACACATATTTTGTATTGTCGAACAAGTATTGGTCGTGTCAGGACATGTTGGGGAGTGTTGGATTAGTGTTCATGTCTAATACGTGTCCAACATAGATATGTTGCATTGTTAGTAGTGTTGATGTTAGGTAAATAAAAGAACAAAAATAAAGGTAATATTATGTTTCATATAGCAAAAATCAAATTATATATATATATATATATATATATA
>JXCR01073744.1:113095-197363 GCA_002079205.1 Phalaenopsis hybrid cultivar | reverse complement strand
ATATATATATATATATATATATATATATATATATATATATATATATAAGAAAGCCCATAGACAATTTTATTAGCTAAGGTAAACAGTACAAAAAGGTTGATGTTTAGAACCCACGAAAGACCAAAAAGAATAGAACTTAGACCTAGGGTCCCCAACATCAGATGTACAACACAAAAAAAGAGTCTCCAAAATTGTGTACATGTATACCCAAAATGAACAAAATTTCCAAGAAAAAATTGTGTACCAATCCACAACAAAAGAAAGAGGGAGACCACGTTGATTTGCATAGGAAAGAACCTTCAGAAAAAAGAAGTGACTTTGTCCTTGCCTCTAGCCCTTAAGCTTGAGAGATTCCAGCATATCAAAATAGAAGGCCCCACCAATCTGTCCAATAGGAAATGCAAAGATAGCAGGCATTGTAATCGTTAGTAGAAGACTTGAAGAGAAGCGAAAATATGACAAGAGTAAGGAGACATCAAGAAGAAAAGATGATAATCTCCTAAACAAGAGTCCACTGCATATAATATGTTCATAATCAGAAATATTTTTGCAAAAAAAGCCTGTAATATAATATGTTCACCAGCACAAGGACCTGTACAGCTAATACATAAATAGACGGTGTAATTATTAACAGATTATTGTAACAGAGATGAAAACCAGCCCATTGATCCATCTTCAGCATATTTGGAGAGCAAACCAGATGCAATGGTATGCACCTTAAACAAACTGCAACATAGAGCAACACTGAAGCTGAAGCAACCATAACAGAAAATCGAACAAAAAAAAAAATCAGCCCAGCAATGAACATCAAAAGGCTTAACAGAGTACAACCAACCTTATAGCAAATGGACCAGCTGAAAAATGCCTGAACCAGTCCAGTAGACTTAATGAAATGGAGACATCACACCACAGGGCAGGTATACACCATAGTCCACAACTGTGAGTGCAGAACAGTAGGTAAATAGCCCAACTCATATCCCATTTAGAGAATAGGGAGAAATCCATATACCAACTTTAAAATAGCAAAGAATACAGACCAACATATAAAAAATGATAGCAGTAATTGTGCATAAAAAATGAGAAAAGCATAACAGAGGCCCAAAGGTCCCATCCAATAGAGCACAAAAAGAAATACACTACAGCAAAAACCACCTCAAAGATGTGGAGACAACACACTTCAACGAAGGGTATGCACCATAAGCAGTCAAACCCACAATATCTACCAAGCTCAGCAGAAATGGAAGAGAAATATCCAGAAATAGCACTGTTATGAGTGAAATATAGTAACAATAGAAAACGACATGTTCCAAATATAGAGCTAGAAAGAAACCACTTGCCAAGTTAGGAAATAATAAAACTACCAGAACAAATGGACATAAGAGTGAAAAATGTGACAATAGCATTCTAAGAGAAGATATATAGATACTCCTGTTCACATAGGAAGTCAGGTGCAAGCTATAGCCCCCCAAAAAAGCCTGCAATGCAAGAAAAACCAGAAAATAGGGAGGTAGATCCAAAGCCATCGGCATGAATCTTCAACATAAGCATGACATAGGAAAAATCAAGGTCTGATGTATGGAGAATAAAAAAAGTCTCCAACAGCAAACTTAAATAAGGTAGCAGAAGGCACCCTTCCAATAGTAATTTCATTACTTTTAGCACCAAGAGTAGCTCACCAAATAGTCAGTCTATTACCCTCCCATATGAATGAAATTCTAACAGATAGATAATTAAGAGGAGAGAGGCATAACTTTTTTTTATATAATATAAGATATACCTGGTTGCTTCTCTACTTCCATTTAAAATCTCCACTAAGACACTAGAATCCATTTCAATATGTATTGGAGGCCAATTAACAAGAATAACAATTAAAACAACCATAAAAATAGCCCTTGCTTAAGTTTCCAGAGAAAAAGAAAAGAAAAATATAATAGGCACCTTCCATTCTCATTCCTGGCAATACCACCAATACCAATAATAGTAGTATTCCAGCTACCATCTATAATTATTTTAATCCAATTAGTAGGTGGAAACTACCATCTCACCAAGGTTGGGAGTTGTTGTTTCCTCCCACCAACACTAGTAGGGCCAACCCCAATGACTCAAAGTAAGAGATTCTAGAGAAAAATCCAAGTTTTATCAAACCCAAAATAAATGGTCTGCTAATATAAGCTAGGGTATTTGAAAAAATAACAGCATTAGTAAGAACTTTCCCAATATGTTTAATATTATTCCAAGCCATCAGATAAATTAGCATATAATAAAAGGATAAATTTATAAAAAATGATTTTTCCTTCCCTCGAGATTGCAAAAATCACAAGTTCTTTATAAGTCCCTCCAAGGGGATAATGTAATGCAAAGCAACTTTCCCCCTTCCTTCCATACAGGTGATGAAATAGAACATAAGAAAAAAAGGTGCTCAATGGATTCTTCCTCAAATTTACATAAGGGGAATTGAGAAATAAGCCTCAAGCCTTTAAGTTTTAAAATATCATCACAAGGAATTGCACAATGAAAATTCTCCATGCAAGAAATGACATATAAGGGGACAAAGCCCAACTCTAGATACCCTCACCCCATGAAAATATTTCAAAATGATGTAATGTGTAATTGAGAGTTTTAGTGATAGAACCTTTGGCAGTCATTTTAAGCTAGGGAGTGTCTTTTTTATTAGATTCAAAAGGACTAATAGAGACCTAGTGAGCATTTTCAGTTCCCACCAAAGGAATCAAGAAATTCAAGTTCCATTCTCCATTAATTTAGGCTTCTAAAACCAGGAGATTTTTATATGGGACCAACAATCTTGTCAAAAAGATATTTGACCATTGCCCAAATCCCAAAATATGTGATTTTTTGCCCAATCTCTAACCTGCAGAAGCAGTTTCCACACCATGGAATCACCAATCCTCCATACAGCTAAAGAGGGGCTACTTTCATGATAGTATTTCCCTTGCATAAATGTAACCCATAAGGACTCACCATTTCTTAACTTAAGCTATAGTTTGAAATAATTTATATCAGTTGTATGATGAAGTTCTTTAAAACCTACGCCCCCATCATTGAAAGTTTAGAAACCTTCTTCCATGAAAACCATCTCTTGCCTGAATACCCACCTGCATATATGAATTTGTTAAAACACCTCTCCAGCAAAGTTTGTCTGTTTTTGTTAATTCTAAAGATATGCAAAGCATATAAGGGCAAGTTATTAAGGATACTCTTGAGTAGTGTGATTTTTCCTTCAAATGATAAGGAGTGATTTTTCCAATTCTATTCCTTTTTTCTATTTTTTTTCAACCACCTGTGTCCTCCTTCCTTTAAGCAGGTTCACCCATAGATATTATAAAAGGAGTTCAGAAATAGAAAAGCCAGTAAAAGAAATAACCCAAAGTGCACTCTCCCTGCTCACTCTCGTCCCCATATAAATATGACATTTATTTAGGTTATAGTAGACCCCAAACACCATTTGAAACCCCTCCAATAATTCATAAATTTTCTTAATTGCATATTTTCCTACATTAGAAAAGAGGATCACATCATCAGCATAAGCTAAATGGCTAACTGATTTCTTAGATTTGTGTGAGAGCTGCATTTTAGAAAATCTCCCCATAAGGTCATTTAGCAACCTTGAGAAATATTCAAAGACTAATATGAAAATTGTTGAAGATAAGGGGTCTCCTTGTTTGTTCGCACTACCTACACTAAAGAAACCATAAGTGCTGCCATTAAGAAGAAATATACTTATTATAATAGAGCAATCTAAGGATTATATTACAAAAATTAGTTTTAGACCCTCTAGCCATCAAAATGTTAGTAATGAACTCCCAATTGATAGAAGCAAATGCTTTTCTGATATCCAGTTTAAACGCCATATTTCCTTATCTACATTTTTATCAATGTCATAAAGCAGCTCTTGTGCCAGCATAATATTATCAGTAATCCTTCTTCTTTGAATAAAAATAGATTGATTCCTAGATATTAAATGATTCAGATGAGGCAATAGCCTTTTCACATAAAGCTTACTAATTACTTTAAATAAGAGAGAAGTAAGGGAAATTAGTCTAAAATGCTCCCAAGCTATTTTTTTATTAAACTTGCGAATAAGAACCATAGAACTAATAGAGAAATAGCTCTCAGGTTCCTCTCCTCTAAAAAAACTTTGAATGACATTGACAACCTCCTTCATAACAATACTCCAACATTTGATAAAAAAATATGAGGTTAAGTCATTCGGGCCAGCGGCTTTATTGTTATTAATTTCAACTAGCGCCTCAAATATATCCTCCCCAGTAAGGATGCCACATAGCTCCAAATCTCTAGTATACTGCTTCACATCAATAAAAGTATTATCCTCAATGCTATCTTTTGTACCTTGAGCCTCAATTTTTTTTAGAAATATTGAACAACATTGTCTCCCAAGTCCTGATTTCCTGTAATCCATTCTCCAAGGTCATTTTTTATTTTGATAATGTTGTTTTTTTCTCTCCTTTGTTTGATGCAAGCACGAAAGTATTTTGCATTTTTGTTATGTTCCTTGAAATGTAATTCTTCAGCTTTGCTATAGCAATTTATCTTCCTAAAATAGATGTTTCCAAAAGCTCCTTATGTGCAACATTAAGTTGTAAGATAATCTCATCACTAGATTCATCAACAGCCTATAGAGTCCTAACCCTCCCTCCAGCCTTTAAAATGCTGGCATGAACATCACCAAAGACCTCCCAATTCCAAGTTCTCAGAGTAGAAGCAACCATTTTACGCAATTTCTAAAGAATATACCAAACACTACCAACTTCAGAGCATTTCCAATTTTCAACAACTATTCTTAGAAAATCATCATGTTTAGACCATACTTTTAAATACCTAAAATGATACCTAGATACTTTGTGAAAGAAATCAAAAGAGAGGAGCAAAGGATTATAATTACAGCCATAACTACATAAATTCTGCAATTCAGAGAAAGCATAAGAGGTTAACCAATCTTGAATAGTAAAACACCTATCCAAGCGTTCAAATGTCTTCCCTCTTTTCTAAGTATACTTGGAGCCTACATAACCCAAATTAGAGAGACAAGCATTAGACATAGCCCCACTGAAGTTTTCCATCAAGGATGGATCAACTATTCTGCCTCTCAGCTTCTCAAAATTATGCATGATCATACTACCAACCATCCACTTTTCTTGAATCACATAACCCATGCCCTTAATTTTGTACCATAAATCATACCTTTTAGGGTTAGAAGTGCCAGCATATACAAAAGTGAGCCACTCAGAGAAATCATCCAATTCAAAAAATGCATGAACAAATTGACCATCATCGACAATAATATTAGTTATAACGTGTTTCTTCCAAAATAACAAAATTTTGTTAGAGTAATTACAAAAAAAGGCTAAGTTCTTGAATTTACCCAATATTATTTTACTTTATGAAGACAAAAAGGTTCCAGAATAGCAAATATGCTGACTTTATGGATCTTTTTCAGTAATTTTAATCTACCAAAGGAGTGAGGTTCCGTAACTCCCCTGATATTCTAAATTAATACATTAAACATGCAGGGTCAGGTTATGTCCTTGATCGCCCACGAGTAATAATGATCCACTTTGACCAAATCATTCCCCACCTTGAGATTTAGTAGCTCATTTTATCCTTTCTTCTTCCTCCTTCTCAACTTTTGAACCTGCCACTCTTCCTTTAAAAATTTTTAAACATCCTTCAAATTATTAGGAATATCAGAGGCCACACCAATAACCAGAATGACAGGCCTAGATAGCTCACTAGTATGACCATCCATAGTAGTTGCACATAGTGTAGACTGTTCCAAATTACCCCCCCCCCAACAATCATTTAGCAAGACTTCTTAATTAACAAAAGGGCCCAAATCAGCACCCTTATCATAAGTTACAGTAACCACTTCATCACCATTAATGACAGCTTTCACCTCAACAGTGTTAAGCAGATTGAACCCAACTTCAGTCACAACAGGTTTTGTAAACTTCTCATTAGAGGGCACAAGAATATCACCCAAATTATTCACCTTTCTTAACTCAGGATGTAAGTGAAAGCGGTGTGCAGAGCTATGGTGAAACATCCTACAGTTGGCACAATAAGATGGATGTTGTTTTATATTTACTTTTTGCTAGTAACTTATGTTCAGAGCCTATCCACACTTCATCTGGAGATATTTAAGTAATGTCACGTTCAATCAAGATTCTAGCCACCGAGGGTCTAAATAGAGTGATGGTGGGTGAGTCAATCTTTAACGGTTTGTTGAATATTGTTGGTAAGGTAAATAAGATTTTATGATTAAACAGATGAAATTTCAAACCAGGAAACCAAATCAAAACTTAAATGATAGGTGGTTCAGTTTGTGGATCAAAATCCACCAACCATTTAAGAATCTTAATCGCTCAATTATCAATTCGCACAAGCTTCTGATAAAAAAACATCTTATAATCCTCCTTGCTAATGAGTTGAATAAGGATGTGTCTACCATCCAAAAGCCAAATCTTTCAACTATCCACTTAGTTCATAAGCTTGAAATCTTTTAGAATTAATTCTAATTTTGGATGCCTACACAAAAATTTCCCAACTAATGCAAGCCGACAAGAAGATGCAAGACTAGCATTTTCAAAATCAGAAAGGAATATAGCATGTTTATCGTCTTTTTTCTAGATATCTTGATGAAACTATATTCCCTACCGAGACAAAGAGAGTCATGAAAAGCTTGTGGAAATAACATAGTGTTGGAGACACCTTTATTCTTACCTCTCATGAGAACGTCCATGAAAGAATGTTCCATGACCACATGAACATGAGAAAAGTAAACCCTAGATGAAATGCCATAGAATCACAATGGAAGAAAACCCAGCAGAGCGAAAACCTCATCAATTCTGAAGTTTGCTTCAGAACAAAATATCTCTACTATTATATAAATAAAATTTTAAATTTCATAATTCACATCCATAATTTATTAGATCCAGTTCAGATTAAATTCTAGGTCTGCCTATGAGATAAATCTGAAGAGTCAGGTACGACAACCTAATCAGAAAGATTGGTCACTTAGTTCAGCCAGATGAGTTAATCAAGTAGATCGATAAGTCAATTTGGCTACTTATCCAAAGCATGTTCAAAGGGCAAGTTCTTCCCAACAAAGTCATTTTTTATTTTTATATCCATCTAAGTATTGAATAAGCTAGCTAGACACACAAGTTACATTATCAGATTTTTTTGCTTAGTGATTTATCTCAAGCCATATACATTTTACTTTTTATTTCTTAAGTAGCATTATATGTAACTTAATATATAAATAGAGGTATCCAGCATAAGTTATGTCCTCATTGAGAATTATTCTAAAATGGCTTCCCAAAAAGTTGTAAAACCCTTAAAAGCATTTTATTAACGCAATAAAACTATGAAGAATTTCTCAGCCTTCTATTTTAGGGGTTTTTTTTTCTTTTCTTTTTATTTTTTTCATATATCTCTTTCCTAGGTGGTATAATCCATAAAATAACAAGATCCAACATCATTTTGGTGCAATGAGCATGCATTAAGTACACAAGGAGCTATTTAGTAATGAACAAAGCCATCAAGACCATTTGATGAACATGAATGCACTTGGGGTTCATTATGCAACAAATGAATGATTTAAAATAGCAAATGATGATGATAATCAACAAAACTTTAGAGAATACACTTAGCGAAGCATCATGTCCAAAAACCATCTTAATTTCCAAAGTTAATGGTATATAAAATAAGAGATCTAACATCTATAATAAGAACTCTATCACCCACTTTGGCAAAATAATACGAGAAATACAACCCCTAAAGTCAAAAAAATCTTCTTTTTTTGAATATTGAGAGAGGGGAGAAGATTAAATACTTAAGTGATATGCTAGTTGAAGTATGCATTCATTAGGGAGATTGACAAGGCAAAGGCACTTCAGAAATTCCAAATTTAGCTTTGGAATCATATAGAGGCAAATCCAATTTCTATGATCATATGGCGCCATTTCAGTCATCAGTATATCTTCATTGAATTAATGATGTGCTTAATATCATTTATTATTCATGAATCTCAATTGTGTTGCTCTTTGTTGGGTTAATAACCTTCTACTTTTGGTAATCACCTCATTAGCAGAAATCAATTGCAAGTTCATTGCATAACTATAAAACACCTAGAAGTTATAGAAGAATTTACAAGTCTTGTTATGAATTTGTTAGGATCTAGGAAAATCATTAAAGAGTTTTATAATTCACTTCTAGAATGAGATAGTGGAGATAANCCCCCCCCCCAATCATTTAGCAAGACTTCTTCATTAACAAAAGGGCCCAAATGAGCACCCTTATCATAAGTTACAGTAGCCACTTCATCACCATTAATGACAGCTTTCACCTCAATAGTGTTAAGCAGATTGAACCCAACCTCAGTCACAACAGGTTTTTTAAACTTCTCATTAGAGGGCACAAGAATATCACCCAAATTATTCACCTTTCTTAACTCAGGATGTAAGTAAAAGCGGTGTGCAGAGTTATGGTGAAACATCCTACTGTTGGCACAATAAGAAGGATGTTGTTCTATAATTACTTTTTGCTAGCAACTTATGTTCAGAGACTATCCACACTTCATCTAGAGATATTTAAGTAATGTCATGTTCAATCAAGATTCTAGCCACCGAGGGTCTAAATAGAGTGAAGGTGGGTGAGTCAATCTTTAAGGGTTTGTTGAGTATTATTGGTAAGGAAAATGAGATTTTATGATTAAAGAGATAAAATTTCAAACCAGGAAACCAAATCAAAACTTAGATGATATGTGGTTTAGTTTGTGGATCAAAATCCACCGACCATTTAAGAATCTTAATCGCTCAATTATCAATTCACACAAGCTTCTGATAAAAAAACATCTTATAATCTTTCTTGCTAATGAGTTGCATAAGGATGTGTCTACCATCTAAAAGCCAAATCTTTCAACTATCCACTTAGTTCATAAGCTCGAAATCTTTTTGAGTCAATTCCAATTTTGGATGCCTGCACAAAAATTTCCCAACTAATGCAAGCCGACAAGAAGATGCAAGACTAGCATTTTCAAAATCAGAAAGGAATATAACAGGTTTACCGTCTTTTTACCAAATATCTTGATGAAAATGTATTCCCTACCGAGACAAAGAGAGTCATGAAAAGCTTGTGGAAATAACACAGTGTTGGAGACACCTTTATCGTTACCTCTCATGATAACGTCCATGAAAGAATGCCCATGAACACATGAACATGAGAAAAGCAAACCCTAGATGAAATGCCATAGAATCACAATGGAAGAAAACCCTAGCAGAGCGAAAACCTCATCGATTCTAAATTTTGCTTCAGAACAAAATATCTCTACTATTATATAAATAAAATTTTAAATTTCATAATTCACATCCATAATTCATTAGATCAAGTTCAGATTAAATTCTAGGTCTGCCTATGAGATAAATCTGAAGGGTCAGGTACGGCAACCTAATCAGAAAGATTGGTCACTCAGTTCAGCCAGATGACTTAATAAAGTAGATTGATAAGTCAATTTGCCTACTTATCCAAAGCATGTTCAAAGGGCAAGTGCTTCCCAACAAAGACAATTTTACTTTTTCTATACATCTAAGTATTGAATAAGCTAGCGAGACACACACGTTACACTATCAGATTTTTTGCTTAGTGATTTATCTCAAGCCATATACACTTCACTTTTTATTTCTTAAGTAGCATTATATGTAACGTAATATATAAATAAAGGTATCCAGCATAAGGTATGTCCTCATTGAGAATTATTCTAAAATGGCTTCCCAAAAAGTTCTAAAACCCTTAAAATCATTCTATTAACACAATAAAAACTATGAAGAATTTCTCAGCCTTCTCTTTTAGGGGGGTTTTTTCGTTTCTTTTTATTTTTTTCATATATCTCTTTCCTAGGCGGTATAATCCATAAAATAACAAGATCCAACATCATTTTGTTGCAATGAGCATGTATTAAGTACACAAGGAGCTATTTAGTAAAGAACAAAGCCATCGAGACCATTTGATGAACATGAAGGCACTTGGGGTTCATTATGCAGCAAATGAATGATCTAAAATAGCAAATGATGATGATAATCAACAAAACTTTAGAGAATGCACTTAGCAAAGCATCACTTCCAACAACCATCTAAATTTCCAAAGTTAATGGTATATAAAATAAGAGATCTAACATCTAGAATAAGAACTCTACCACACACTTTGCCAAAAGAATACAAGAAATACATCCCCTAAAGACAAAAAATCTTCTTTTTTTGAATATTGAGAGAGGGGTGAAGAAAAAATACTTAAGAGATATGTTAGTTGAAGAATGCATTCATTAGGGAAATTGACAAGGCAAAGGAACTTCAGAAATTCCAAATTTAGCTTTGGAATCATATAGAGGCAAATCCAATTTCTATGATCATATGGCGCCATTTCAGTCATCAGTATATCTTCATTGAATTAATGATGTGTTTAATATCATTTATTATTCATGAATTTCAATGGTGTTGCCCTTTGTTGGTTTAATAACCTTCTACTTTGGGTAATCACCTCATTAGCAGAGATCAATCACATGTTCATTGCATAATTATAAAACACGTAGAAGTTATAGAAGAATTTACAAGTCTTGTTATGAATTTGTTAGGATCCAGGAAAATCATTAAAGAGTTTTATAATTCACTTCTAGAATGAGATGGTGGAGATAACTAAAGTAGGAGTGCTTACATAGTACTAGTATAGGGCCAAAGAAAATTTTCATTATAATACTCTTTTGAGTTTTAATAATAAAGGATGTTAATTGAACTATTATAGCTAACAAATAACTATATTTTACAAAGAAGAATATAAAGCTTAAACCAAAACAATAGAAAAGACCATTTTAATGAGGTGTAAGAAGAAACTTTGAGAAACATCAACCTTGCNTACTCTCGTGAGTTTTAATAATAAAGGATGTTAATTGAACTATTATAGCTAACAAATAACTATATTTTACAAGGAAGAATATAAAGCTTAAACCAAAACAATAGGAAAGACCATTTTAATGTGGGGTAAGAAGAAACTTTGAGAAACATCAACCTTGTCCCTCTGATGGGCAAACTCATTTTGAAGAAAAACAAGTTGATGTTGATCATTGGGTAAAGTGGATGTCACCCCCCCCCCCAATTAATTACATAAGAAATACAACTCCATTAAGATTCTCAGTGTCATAAGATATTAAAGTCATCTAAAATAAAAAAAAAATTACATATCAAGAATATCGNCCCAATTAATTACATAAGAAATACAACTCCATTAAGATTCTCAGTGTCATAAGATATTAAAGTCATCTAAAAAAAAAAATCATATCAAGAATATCACCTGTGAAAGTTAGATCACCTGTATTTTCAAAATATACAAAATCATGCCTCTGCACAAAAGACTACTAATACTTCTGAAATTTTATTAAGATATTAATTAAAGTTGGAATGCTAAAAGACTTTATTGTAAGAGATATGAGAGTTCAAAAGAGCCGTTAATAGGGAAGTTGGCCTAGACATTGTTGACCTCGTTTTTTTATCAATACTTTTTAGAGCTTGTACATCGCTGAATCTCACTTGATCTAAGTCTTGAGCTAAATAAAAATTTAAATCAATAAATATTGAAATTAACCCAAAAATAACTCCAAATATTATCCATTTTAATCAAACCCTAAAATCAACCTTAATCAAAATTATCATTTTGTCCCTTAAGATCATTATATAATTTAAAACTTTATTATGAAAGTTGCATGAAGCTTATTTTCATGTATAAAAATCATGTAAACAAGTTTGAAAATTTTTTGAAATAGTTTTTACATAAATTTATGCAATTCAAATTTCCATGTATGAATCATGTTTTCTCACTAATCTTAAAGTTAAATTTTTCTTTACAAGCGAATCCGGTGATCGAAATTATATTTCATAAGCTATATGCAAACTATTTTAGTACTTCGAACAACATTTTTATGTAAAAATATGTACGTAGGATTTTTATGCATGAAAAATGATTCAACATAAACAAATTTCAATGAAAATTTAATTTTCAGAATGGACTTTGCCATTGTATTCATATCATCCAAATCTTTTAAATTAACCTTTTTGCACTCAAATCTAGCCTTATTTGGATGCTTGTTGAGCCGATGATAATTATGAAAGAAAAAAATGAGAATTTTTATAATTAAAGGATATTTAACAAATAAGTAACCCATAATAAACTCTAAATAAATTTGAACTTCAACTAAACTTGATCTAAACTAAAAAAAACACAATTTTATCCTTTAAAACCATATAAAAATTACAACTCAAAATTCATCAATTTTCTCTCTCCTATGGTTTGTGCCCTCTTTGACGAAATATCTTAAGATAAAGAATATTTTAGCTAAAACAAAGTAAACCAATAAAATTTTCATATATTTTTTCTATCAAATCAGTGTAAGTAAAAAATTTTGGTCATAACTATCATAACCACGTTTACATTTCAATTTAACAAAACTTGAGCTAGATACCACCTTTTTTAAAATGAAATGAAATGTTGGATTCCTTGTCTCATTCTCTTCAAATGAGGTACACTTTATCTTTTTCATAACAGTACCTTTGAAATTAGTAAAATGACATTACTTCTGAAAAAAATACCTCCATGTCATTGTAACCATCTCCCCCCTCCCCTGCCCTATTTTCGCTCTCCCTCAAAACTCCTTACTTAAAACACTCTCCCAATAGTGAACCTCTTACTCTCTCTCCTCCCATTCTATCTCTAACTACCTTCCTCTCTCATTCTAACTGACAGCCATCCCTTCCTTGTCCCTCTTTCAATTTTTTTCCCCTCTCCCTTTCCCTCTCTTCATCCTCTTCTTTTCCACCATAAAATCAAGAACCACACCCCATTTCCATCACTAATCTGAAGACAAGAAAAAAGATAAGAACCATGTGCATCATCCAAAGCAAGGAAGAACACCATTAAAGGAAGGTATAATCCATTACATATTTCTCTCTTTCCTTACTTGCATGATGTAAACCATGGGGCTTTTAGTTCTTTTGTGTTGAATATTGCGTTGCTTGTCTTTTCTTTCTCCTTTTATCATGGCAAAATGTCATTTTGTTTTACTTTTTTTTTGTTTTTTTAATGTTTCATCCATACTCTTTCTCTATTCTCACCTCGCTCCTTGATTTTTTATAACATTGAACCTAGAAATTTCCTCCTTCATTTGTTTATACATTCACTCACAAAAACTTCACCCTAAGCACTCACCTTTTCTTCACTTCCCTTCTTCACTTCCTTGCCCTTAACCAAGACTTGAAACCTTAGCAATATCCTCCACCTCATTTTCACCCAGCCAAAAACACCACACCCTCACCTCTTCCAAATCCATTCAACAAACCAAAATCCCCACACCCTAAGCATGAACTATTGTATCCAAAACCTAAATATATTCTACCCGAACCTAAATTAACATCCACCCATTAGAAAAATTATCCATTAACCCACTAGTATACCTTAGTTTAAACCAAACCTAAACCCTGACAAAAAATTCAACCTGAAAAAAAAATTAGCCAAACCAAAACCTTAACCTAAAGCCCATCCCAAAAAACAAAACCTGGGCCCTAAGTTAAAGCTCAATATGTTAAAAAAAATAAAAAAAATGATAAAAATAATAAAAAAATCCTATCTTAAACCCTATCTTAATGCCCAAACCAAAAACCTTACTTAAAACCCTAACCCTTACCCAACCAAAGAACCCAAAGCCTACCCACACTTCTAAACTTACTCAAGAGCATTCACTCCCCTCTTCATCCTTAATCTACCTAAAATCTACTAAGTACACACTAACCTAATTATTAACTCACCTAACATATTAGATTATCAAGTTTCTAGCAGTTACTCAAGGTTGAGATGCACACTGTCTAGCTCCGAGCCCCTACCTTCATTGAAATTTTACACCCAATCTTGGTTTTTCATATGTGATTATGTGTTTTCTTTTACTTACTCATGTTTTCTTACGACTCACTTTCAAATTATTGTGTTGAATGTTCACATTTTCTTTTTTTTTGTAATTTATTCATATTCCCTACAAATTATATTATATTATGCTACTAACTATGCAGCGATAGTAGAAGCCGAGGTACGCTTGTTTATATATTTACAATAGTTTTCCTTACTACATCATTTTATTTTACTATCCTCTTACATTCACATATATGTATGTATTTGCAAGACCTGTAGTATAGAAAACAGAAGTCGGTTTACCTAGGGAGGATCATTACAAAATCCAAACACATACTTGTTAATTAATTGGACTAATAATGATTTAAAGAGAGACATAAGATAGAACATACTAAGCCTGGGGTAGTTGCCAACAAGGAGCTTGGTGCAAGTTGAAGTAGGTGAATAATGATGGCTACAACAGCAAAGCCGATCTACATCAGCAAAACCTTCCTTAGAATTAAATAACAAGCCACAGGACTTCGAGGTAGCTAGTCTAGTACAACATAAATCCTCAATTTATCTTTAGGCCTTTTGACAAGCCAAAAATATGTTACTTTATTTACACATTTAATGCCTATTATTAATGATTTTATGTTTTAATGAAAGGTATTTTTGATGTTTTTGATTGAGGTACACTGAATAGAGCAAGTGGAGTAAATGAAAGAAAATAGAGCAAGTTGAAGTCAAAGAAAACACAACGACCAATGTTAACCTGGCGCTTAGGAGTCAGACAATAGAGAGCCTGATGCTTTGTCACCAGGTTCTGTCACCAAGATGCTAGAGGTGGTTATTCTAGATGGTTCAATGAATGTGGACAAATTTTGAAGGCATGCTTGAAGTAACTCTTGGTGATTTTTTGAGCTCTATTTAAAGAGATCTATAGAGATTCAAAGAGGAGTTTTTTTAGAGAAAATGGGAGTCTTCTTAGATAAGAGAAAGTCTTGGAGGCTTGCTTAGATTTGGAGGAGAAGAGGAGAAGGGAGAGATATATTCTTCACTATTATTCTAAGTGAGATTGGAGTGCAATTGTAAGGAGAGTAGGTGATTCAAAGGAACTGGAAGGATTGCTTGAGAAGGAGTTTGAAATAAGTTGTGTATTTTATTTGTTTTACTTAGTCTTGTTTTGTAAACTTATATTTATCTATAAATCCATGTGTTGTTGTTTCTTCCGCATGAGATCTGAGTAGTTTCCTTTGCCTTTCTTCCTGCAATGAGGAATAATTATGTGTAGAATGAAGTTTAGTAGAAATGCTTTTAATTCCATAAATTGTGATGATTTAAACTCTCTGCTTAATTTACTTATCAATCTGGCCAATTGATTTGTTAAAATCTGTTATGAAACATAGTGACTCAAAAAGGCTATGCTTTCCTCAACAAAGTAAGAGGCACATTTGGTCTCATGGATGAGAATGTAGTCCATGGGGTTAAGTGCAAATAAAAAGGGAAATAAGTTTTAATAGAATTTGAGGTTTTAGAGTGACAGACTAAAATTTCCAATTTGGTCCCAATGTTTGGAAACTAAAGTGAGATGTTAGCCTTCAGGTGAGAGGAAAGTGGGAACTGTAGAGTGATAACTAGTATCTTCCTAGCCTAACCATGGGTTTAGGAACTAAACTCTAGATTAGCCAATGTTCTTTAAGCACTCAAGAGAGTGTAAAGAATATGTATGCTTCTATTTGGCATAATACATTAATTATTTTTAAAATTAATTGATTCCTACATTGATTATAAACTCTTTGCAAGGGGAATGAAGTTTCATATACATTATTTTTTAGAATTTCTTAGTAGTAATTTTACATTTTAGCCTTCTTAGATTGCCTTTATATTCTACATTTGCTTAGCATACTTAGCATTCCTTTTAATTCTATAGGATTAGGTATTACACAATTTTTTTTATCATTTCCTATATAAGTTAACTGCAGTTTAAAGAATGTTTTACTAAAGTGATCCTATAAAGGGTTTGCTTATCCTTGTGGGATCGATACATAGGACTCCATTAGAGCCTAATAATACTTGAAACGATATGTACACATACGTAGTACTCCTAGTGTGTAAAACATTTTTATCAAATTTATATAATATTTAATTTTGCACACTAGCAGCTAAATATAAATTTGGTTCAATCTTTTGGCCATACTTCAGAACTAAAATAATTATGTAATTGCGAGTTGGGTCAAGTTTTTGGTGTCGTTGCTGGGGATAGTAATGAACTTTTTGACTTAAGAAAATATTCATTTTAACTGTAGAATTAATATAGGAAGCCTGTAGTGTCATTTATACATGTTCTTTTGTGTGTATTTAAAAATAAAAATATATACATATTTTTTGTGTTTTATTTGTTTTTTTAATTTATCTTTAATAGTGTACGTGTAGTACGGGATCTGAAGGATTAGTGCCTTACAATTCTAAGTTAGAGTGAACTATTAGGAAAATTAGAAAAAAAAAAGAACTTCATAATTTCCAAGAAATGACAAATACTTTACATAATAATTTAGAAAATTAAATTGATGAGAAAGTACAAAAACCATTAAGAGATTAAACTAACCCAATGGTAAATGAAATTTATCGAAGCATACAAACTCCTGACGTAGAAGCGAACACATTTGAATTAGAATCTATTATCATCTAGATGACAAAGAATAACTATTTTGGGGGAATTTCAATTGAAGATCCTAACTTACATCTTGCAAGTGCTTAGAACTTTGTGCCACATTTCAGTATAAAAGTGTCTCTACAATACTGTTAGACTTAGGCTTTTCCATTTTTCTTAAGAGATGAAGCTAAAATGTGGTCGGACTCATTAGGACCTGAATCTATTTGAACTTGGTGTGACCTAGCACAAAAATTCTTGGCTAAGTATTTTCTACTTTTAAAGACTGCTAAGCTTAGAAATAATATTATATCTTTTTGTCAGTTTGAAGAGGAATCAATATTCGAGTCTTGGAAATGCTTTAAAGAACTTTTTAGGAAGTGTCCACATCACTCTTTGCCTGATTGACTAATAATTTAAATAGTTTATAATGGGTTAGTAGGTTCTCTTTGATCTATTATTGATGTTGCTGGTGTTGGTTCTTTAATGTCAAAATATTTTGATGTAGCATATTATTTAATTGAAGAAATGACTACTAATAATTTTCAATGGCCTTCTGAAAGGGTAAATCCTAAAAGAATAGATAGTATTCACGATTCTAATACTATTTCTATGATAACATCTCAATTACCTATAATATCAAGAAAGATATATCTATTTGGAATGAATTTGTCTCAAACACCTCTAGTGATTGAAGAAAATTCATTAAGACAAATGGTCGATTCCAAAATTCCTACATTTAAGACTTTAAATGTAATTACAAATAAACCTAATAACTCCTATTCTAATTATTATAACCCAGGTTGGAAAAACCACCCTAACTTTAACTGGAATAATAATTATAGTGGTGTTAACCATCAATGGGGGAACAATCAAGCAAACCCATTAGGAAATCAGAACAACCTGGGTAATGCTAACTAAAGACCAACTTATCTTTATGGATTTAACAGTAACCACCAATTTAAGGGAAAAAAAGTTGTCTACAGAAGAAATGGTGTTATATATGGGTAATCAATTACAAAGTCAAGGAGCGACAGTTATAAATATTTAGAATCAACTGGGATAAGTTGTCAATGCACTTAGCAGCAGGCCTCAGTGAATTCTTTCCAGTAATACAAAAATTAATCCTAAAGACCGGAACAAAGATCAAGTTAAAGCTGTCCAATTAAGAAGTGGAAGAGAATTGGCGACGAGAGTTCAAAAAGAGATTGAAGTTGAGAGAAGAGAAATTGAAAAGTCTGATTGAGATATTCCTCAAGACTTAGAAAAACCTATTTCTCTAATGAAGATCAATTTAGAACGACCACCACCTTTGTTTCCTCAGAGACTTTGACAACAGAAGTTGGATAAATAATTTTCAATGTTTCTAGAATAATTCAAGAAGTTAAAAATTAATATATCGTTTGCTGAAGTTCTGGAACAGTTGTCGAGCTATGTAAAGTTTATGAAGGATATTATTTAAAAGAAAAGGAAGTTTATAGATACAGAGACTTTGGCCTTTAGTGAAGAGTGTAGCGCGATAATTCAGAAAAAACTTCCTAAAAAACATAAAGATCCAGGTAGCTTTATGACATGCCTAAAGTACTTTGCTTTTATTTGTATATTTATACATATTTTCAATGATATTTCACTTTAATGAAATGTATATTTGATTTTTTTAGTTTTAGGAACATTAAATGGAGTAAATGGAGCAAAAATGGATCATATTGGAGTCAGATGAAGCAAAAAAGGCCAATTTTGATATAGCGCCTAGGCACAAGAGACAGTTATCTAGAAGATCCTTTGAACTGGGACAAATTCTGAAGAGGTGCTTGAAAGACTCCTGGGGATTTTGAGAGCTCTATTTAAAGAGACTTCTAGATTTTAAAAAGAGAGACTTCTGGGAGGACGAAAAGGAGTCTTTTTTAGAGAACTGAATTCTTCCTAGAGAGGAGAAAGTCTTGGAGGTTTGCATAGGATTTGGAGGAGAAGAGGAGAAGTGAGAGACATATTCTTCACTGCAGATTCTAAATAAGTTTGGAGTGAATTGTAAGGGGAGTGAGTGATTTAAAGGAACTTGAAGGATTAATTGGGAAAGAGTTTAAAATAAGTTGTGTACTATGTTTATTTTTCTTTGTTTTGTCTTGTAAACTTTTATTTTTTTTATAAATCCATATGTTGTTGTTTCTTCCCCATGAGATCTAAGTAGTTTCCTTTGTTTTTCTCCCTGTGATGAGGAATAATTATGTGTAGGAATGTAGTTTAGTAGAAGTGCTTTTAAAATTCCATAAATTGTGATGATTCAAGCACTATGCTTCACTTGTCAATCTAGCCAATTCTTTTGTTAAAATTTGTTATAAAATGTAGTGATCTGAAATGGCTTATGTTCCAACATAGTAAGATTCACATTTAGCCTCATGTATGAGAATGTAATCCTTGAGGTTAAGTGCAAATAAATAGAGAAATAAGTTTTGATGGGCGTAGAATTGAAGATTTTAGGGTGACAGACTAAAATCCCCAATTTGGTCCAGATGTTTGCAAAATAAAATGAGACGTTAGGCCTCAAAGGAGGGAAGTGGAAACTCTAGAGTGAGAGCTAGTATCTTCCCAACCTAACCACAGGTTTAGGTACCAAACTCTGGATTAGCAAACATTCTTCATGCACTTGATGGAGGGTACAGAATAGAATTGCTCCTCTTTGGCAAAATACCTTAGTTATATTTTAAAATTATTTTTAGACACTAATTATAAACTCATTGCAAGAGGAATGATGTTTTATACAAATTTAAACTCTTCATGCATTATTAGTTTAAAGTAGAGGTAACTTTACATTTTAAAACATTTTTAAATTGTCATGCATTTTCATTTTGAATTTGCTTAGCATACTAGCATTCCTTTAATTCTATAGGATTAGATATTCCACAAAAAGTTGCAATCATTTTTTATGTAAGTTTTCTACAATTAAAAAGTAGTTGTATTAAAGTCAATTTTATAAGGAAATTCTGAGATTTTTAAAGAAAATTCTATATTACTTGAAACGATATGTATACTTGAGTAGTACCCCTTGTGTGTAAATCCTCTTTATCAACTTTATAAAATATTTAATTTTGCACACTAGCCACTAGATATAAATTAGGGCAAGCTTTTGGCCATATCTGTGAAACTAAATAATTACGTAACTGCGGTTCAAGTCAAGTATTTGGCACCGTTGCCAAGGATATTAACAAACGAAAACTTTTTGACTTAGAAAAAAATTAATTTTTAATTGTAAAAAAGTTATAGTGTTGCTTTTATATATGTGCTTGTATTTAAAAAATAAAAATTAAAAAAAGATTTATGTTTACTATTTTAGTTAGTGTGTTTTGCCTATTTTAATATTTATCGATCTCAAGGTTCAGCACCTTAAAATTGTAAGTTTAAGAAAAATAATAAAAAAATTAAAAAACAAAAACAAATTCACAATTTCCAAGAAAGGGTAAATACCTTACATAATAAATTTAGAAAATCAAGTTAATGAGAATGTACAAAAATCATTAAGATATTATGCTAACTCTATGGTAGATGAAATTCATCGAAGTATACGAAATCCTACCATAGAAGCTAATACATTTGAATTAAAACATGCTATCATTCAGATGGTACAAAATAACCAATTTAGGGGAACTTCATCTGAAGATCCTAACTTACATCTTGCAAGCTTCTTAGAACTTTGTTCTACATTTCAGTCTAATGGTGCTGTTAGACTTAAGATTTTTTCATTTTGCCTTAAGGAGTAAAGCTAAAATGTGGTTAAACTCATTAGGACCTAGATCTACTAGAACCTAGAGTAACCTAGCACAGAAATTCTTGGCTAAGTATTTTCCACCATCAATAACAACTAAGCTTAGAAATGATATTATATCTTTTTGTTAGGCTTGGGAGCACTTTAAAGAACTTTTTAGGAAGTGTCCACACCATTATTTTCCCAATTGGTTAATAATTCAAACATTTTATAATGGATTAATAGGACCTTTTAGATCTATTATTGATGCTGGTGGTGGTGGATCATTAATGTCAAAACCTTTTGATGAAACATATCCTTTAAATGAAGAAATGACAATGCATAATTTTTAAGGCCTTCAGAATGGATAAATTTTAAAAAAATAGCCAATTTTCATGATTCTGATGGTATTTCTATGTTAACATCTCAAGTAGTTGCAATATTAAGAAAATTAGATCAATTATGAATAAATTTATCTCAAACACCTCAAGTGATTGAGGAAAATTCATTTGAACAAATGATTGATTCCAACATTCCTACATTTGAGCCCCTATTCTAACTATTACAACCCAGGTTGGAAAAACCACCCCAACTTAAATTAGATTAGCAATTCTGGTGGAACTAACCAGCAATGGAGAAACAATCAAGCAATCCCATTAGGAAACTAGAACAAATAGAGTATTACTAATTATAGACCAAATTATCCTCTTGTATTTAATATTAATCAACAAATTTAAGAGAAGAAGTTTTCTATATAAAAACCGGTGTTACATATGAGTAATCAATTACAAAGTCAAGGAGCAACAATTAGGAATATGGAAAATCAACTTGAATAAATTGCTAATGCCCTTAGCATTAGGCCTCAGGGAAGTCTTCCTAGTAATACTAAAGTTAATTCTAAAGACTAGGATAAAGAAAAAGTTAAAGTTGCCCAATTAAGAAGTGGAAGAGAATTGAAGACGAGAGTTCAAAATAAGATTGAAGTTGAAAAAGATAGACTAGAAATTGAAAATTCTGATGAAGATATTCCTTAAGACCTAGATAAACATATTTCTCCAATGAAGATTAGTTTACAATGGCCAACACCTCCATCTTCTCAGAGGCTTCAACAACAAAATAAGATAAACAATTTTTGTAGTTTTTGGAAATATTTAAGAAGGTAACTATTAATATTTCATTTGCTGAAGCTCTGGAACAGATGTTGAGCTATGTAAAGTTTATGAAGAATATTCTTAATAATTAGAAGATGTTCATAGATATTGAGACCGTTGCCCTCAGTGAAGAGTGTAGCACAATAATTCAGAAGAAAATTCCTCAGAAACTAAACGGTCCTACTAACTTTACTATTCCATGTGTAATAGGAGACACATTTTATGAGAAAACTTTATGTGATCCAGAAACTAGAATTAACCTTTTGCCTCTATCTTTTTTTTGAATCTTAGGCTTATAACTAAATGGTCCTAGTAGCTTTACTATTCTAGTTATCTGATTCATCAATTACTTACTAGAAGGTAATTATAGAAGATGTTTTAATAAAAGTGAATAAATTTTCTTTCCTGTTGATTTCATTATACTAGATATAAAGGAAGATAAGGAAATTCAACCCATTTTAAGGAGACCTTTTCTTACTACTGGAAGAGCTATGATAGATATGAAAAAGGGTGAGTTAATCATAAGAGTCAATGATCAATAAGTGATATTTAATATATCAAAAGCAATGAAATATCCAATAAATGGAAGAGAGGATGAATGTTTTAGAATGGAAATTATCAATTAGTTAAGTAAGCCATTTCAAGGAACATTATGAAGATAAATTGGAACAACAAGAAATTGAGATTGAAGAAGATATTGATCTAAAATATGAAAAGATTAATGAGGATACAAATTATGTTCAGGAAAATTTTGAGCTGTTGGACACGAGTGAAAATGGCAAATCATTTAGTCCTTCAATGGAGAAACCATTTGAACTAGAAATGAAAGTTCTACCTATGCATGAAAAGTATACTTTTCTAGGAAACTCGTCTACATTGTCTATTATAATATCCTCAGACCTTATTGAAGATCAAAAACATAAATTAATGAAAATCTTAAAAATTTATAAGAAAGCTTTTGGATGAACGATAACTAATATTAAACGAATTAGTCCTTCAATTTGTATGCATTGAATTTTAATGCAAGAGAATCATACGCCGAGGGCTGATCCTTAAAGGAGACTGAAACCTATAATGAAAAAACTGGTTAAGAATGAAATTATAAAGTGGTTAGGTGATGAAATTATTTATTCTATTTTGGATAGTGCTTGAAATAGTCCTATCCACTTTGTTTGTGAGAAAGAGAGGGTGACTATATCTATTAATGAAAATAATGAATTAATTCCCACTCGATAAGTCACTCGGTGGTGAATCTGCATTGATTACAGAAAATTAAATCTTGCCACTAGACAAAATTCATGAGTCCTTACAAAACTATTACTTTTAGACGGATGCCCTTTGGGTTCTGCAATGCACATGCAATTTTTCAAAGATGTATGTTGTCCATTTTCTATGATTTAATTGAGAAAGGAATAGAAGTTTATATAGATGACTTTTCAGTGTTTGGTATTTCATTTGAATCATGTTTAAATCATTTAGAAAAAGTACTAAAAAGTTTTGAAGAGACAAATTTAGTTCTTATTTGGGTGAAATGCCAATTTATGGTTGTAGGAGGAATCGTAATTGGACTTAAAATTTCTGAAAAATTGTATGGAAGTAGATCTAACAATAATTCAAGTTATTGCCAAACTACCTCCTCCTACTACAGTGAAAGGAGTTAGGAGTTTCTTAGGACATGTTGGTTTCTACAAATGATACATCAAAGATTTTTCAAAAATTACTAAGCCTTTATGCCAACTTTTAGAAAAAGATGTCGTATTTGATTTTAATCAAGAGTGCCTAAATGCGTTCAAGTTATTAAAAAAAATCAATCACTGCTTCTATTATTGTTTCAACCGATTGGGAGAAACCATTTAAGTTGATGTGTGATGCAAGTGATTATGCTATTGTGGTTGTTCTAGGACAAAAATATGATAAAATTTTCAAATTAATATATTATGCTAGTAAAACTCTTAATGAAACTCAAATTAATTATTCCACTATGGAAAAAGAGTTATTAGAAATAGTATATGCAAATAATAAATTTTGGTCTTATCTTATTGGAACTAAATGTATAGTGCATACAAATCACTCTGCTATTAAATAACTGATGTTGCATAAGGATGCAAAAACATGATTAATCAGGTGGGTCCTCCTGATACAAGAATTTGATTTTGAGGTAGTAGATAGGAAGGGAACTGATAATCAGATTGTTGATCATCTATCTAGGCTTGAACATAAAAGTTTAGATTACATTAAAAATGAAATTAATGAATATTTTTCTGATGAAAATTTATATACAGTAACTAAAGGACGTGTTCCGTGGTATGTTGACATAGTTAGTCACATTTTACCATATGGTTTGACATACCCACAATAAAGGAAATTTAAGCATGATGCAAGATCTTACTTCTGGAATGACCCATATCTAGATAAACAATGTAAGGATCAAATTATTAAAAGATGTGTACCTATGGAGAAAACCCAAAAAATTATTCAGAAATGTCATGATTTTGATTTTAGAGGATACTTTGGGATTGATAAAACTACACATAAAATTTTATAATATGGATTTTATTGGCCTACAATATTTGGAGATGTTAATACTTATGTAAAAATATGTGATTGGTGCCAGCAGGTAGGGAATATTTCTAGAAGAAATGAAATGCTCCTCAATGTTATTTTTGAGGTTGAAATTTTTACGTTTGGGGTTTAGACTTTTTAAGACCATTTATACCATTTTGCAGAAATATATACATATTAGTTGTTGTGGACTATGTTTCAAGGTGGATAGAAGTTGTAGCTTTACCTCTTTGTGATGCTCGAAGTGTTGCAAAAATTTTAAAGAAAAATATTTTTAGTAGATTTGGGATGCCTAAAGTAATTATTACGGATGAGGAAAGTCATTTTAGGAATTAGAAGATTGAAACATTAGTTAAAAAATATGGTATTAGACATAGAAATGTCACTTCTTATCATCGACAGACCATCAGTTTAGCAAAATTGTCCAAACGAGAAATTAAAACAATTTTGGAGAAAACTATAAATCCTAGTAGGATTGATTAGTCTGGTAGACTGGACAGAGCATTATGAGCTTATTATAAAACTCCTGTAGGAATGACCCCATATAAAATCATATTTGGAAATGCTTGTCACTTACTAGTAGAACTGGAGCATAAAGCTTATTGGGCTATCTAATAATTTAATTATAACTTGGAAGATGCTGGTGAGAGATGATTATTGCAATTGAATGAGCTTGAGGAAATAAAAAATGAATCTTATGAGAATGCAAAGTTTATAAGGAATATTTGAAATTATGGCATGATCAAAAGATTTTAGTGAAGAATCTAGAACATGGATAAGAAGTTTTACTATACAATTTAATATTGAAATTATTTCCTGGGAAATTGAAGTCCAGGAGGATGGGGCCATTCATTGTGATTAAAGTTTGTCCTTATGATGTTGTCGATATCAAGGATCCAAAAATGATAAAATTTTCAAAGTGAATGGACATAGGCTGAAAACTTACTTTGATGGAAATAGATCTATATTTAATGAAATTCTAATGTTAGGTCAACCTGAGTAAGATGTGGATACGTCAGGCTGATGATGCTAGCTAAGATCTTTGTGCGAGGTAACCCATAGTTAGCAGATGAATTGAGTTTATTTAGTTTAGATTTGTTTGTGTATTTACTTGATTGTGTTTGAGAGTCACACATGTGTTGTTACTAACTAAAGTGAGATAATTCAAGACCTAGGGGAGGTTAAGACGTGTATTTAGACCTATGAAGCACCAGTGTTTTATTGTGCACTAGTGCCTAGGTATCAAAATTCGATGCCTAAGCGCCATAATACAGAGAACATAACGCCTAGGCACCTAAATCTAGCGCCTAGCCACCATGGTTGCAGAATCACAAAATAGAGCAGTTTTGTAATTTTTTTGACGATTTTTTCCAAGCCTTCAAATAATTGTTTTCTTCATCATTTTAGAAGATTTATGAGTGATAGAAGTCTTGAGATCTCATCAGATTTCAAGAATCATAGAATGCAATGCTTTGGCAAGTCCAACTCTTGGAGTATATGATCATAAGAAATTCATAAGCAAAGAAGCGCAAAGACTTAATGATAGGACTTTGGAGAAGAAGAAATTGATAAAAGAAAGAGGATTCTTTATGCCTAGAGGGTTGATCAAGGCATTTACTGTGCAGAGTCGTTGGAAAGTGTTTTGTTATACAACTACCACTATTGTGATCGCTGTTGTGAAGGAGTTATATGAAAATCTTCATCGATTAAATCATGGATTGGTTTATGTTTTAAGTAAGTTAGTACCTTTAAATCCTTCAAGAATTAACTAGTTGTTCTTGGTGAATGGAGTGCCAATTTGTAAATTTTCTAACTTTACTCCAACTAGAGACAATTTGACTAAAATCTTCAGATTCCTGACAGACAGGTATACACATTAGAAATTTAGAAGTGATTCCAAGGTTAGTTTTCCTATTGTAAGATTAAATTCATCATCTATTCCTTGTTACTTCTTCATTTCTACCAAATTACTTCCTACTATGAACATCAAAGAAGTAACAAAGGAAAGTGCAATCCTTAATTATTGTATCCAGACGAGAAGATCTATTGATGTAGGGACACTTATTTATAGATCCATCATTGGAGTTGCACTCAATGAATCTATAACTGTGCTTGGATAACCTACAGTTATTTTCTCACTTTTTAGTCAAGCCCAGGTCCTTCATGAAAGTTGGGAAAATATACTTCTTCCTTGGAAGCCCATGGACCATTCTATCTTGAGGTGTGACAACATCAATCTTTATGCGACGCATGGAGGAAGTTCTTAAATGGATCAGTCTTCAAGCCGCCTTGCACATCATCAACATCTGAATTTGTAGATGGTTTGGCAAGTATCTTGGAGGCAGTGAGGAATATAAAGAAAAAGATATCAATGATTCATAACAGGATTGGAAGTATCACTGATCAATTTCATCATCTAGATTGTAAAATGAAACAACAGTCAGATCATACTGCCGTTGTCTATGATGCACAGGTTCAGATGTACAAGAAGAATGGGTGGATAAATGAAGATTCCAAGGACTTCCTGAACTATCCCTTATACAACTTTTTTTTAAGCTAAAAAGGATGATTCTATTCAAGTAAAATTTGATTACAAACTCTAAGGTAAGGGACATTTAAAAGGTCCGCACCCAATAGAAAAGCAAGAGAAGAAGAAGGGGGTTTTGACACTAGAGTAGAGTTAGAAGCATTCCCAAACTTAGCCAACCAATTTGCAGGATAGTTGCCCTCTTTATAGATGAAAGTAAAGTGGATAGGAGAAGGGGTTTTTAATTTCTTGATTTTCCTAAGCCAATGAGAAATGTACCAAGGATAAGATTCTTCTACAGTGAGAGCCTTCAGAAGCAAGGTGGAATCCATTTCCACTTGTATATTGTCCCATTTGTAATGGGTAGCTAATTTAATAGCTCAAAAGACATCAAACACCTCAGATGTAAGGGAATCCTTAACTGAAATGGAAGAGTAGAAAAAAAGAGACACCTACCAGCATGGTCCTTGAAAACACCCCCTATACCAGCACCTTGATCAGAATAACTGCATCAGTGTTATCCTTAATATAAGGGTGAGTAGGTCTCACCTAGAGCACCTGTGAACCTCATGTTTGGAGGAGCCACCCTGCTAAGATGTAGTGTAGATATTGGGAAAATTATTCAAGAAGATCAGTTTAAGGAGGAATATCTTACATTGGGTTGCAACTTTTAGAGCAGAAAGGAGACAGTTATCAAATTTAGCCTGATTCCCGACCTTCCAAATGAACCATGCCAAGATAAATGGGATAGACCCTAATTTTACCTTAGCCTAGCTAGACCAACAGAGAGTGAGTTGATTTCAGTCAAATAACATTGTATCAATTGTTAAACATTTGATGAATTTTGTCCAAACAGCTTGGGAGTAGGGGAACTGAAAGAAAAGATGAGCAGTAGACTCTTCGGACTGCAGACATAGACAACATTTAGAAGGACCCCTCAGCCCTTTGAGTTTGAGGATATCATCAATAGGCAAGAACTGGTGGAAAAATATCCAACCTAGGAAACACATAGATGGAGGGAGGAATTTGTTCCAAACAATCACCCTAAGGAACAAAAACCCACTGAAAAAATTTAGAGTAGATAGCTTGGGTTATAATTTGACATTTTCTCTTAGAGGTAGCAATAGAATTTTTTCTTGTAACATCAATGGGTAGCTTAGATATGGTTCCAACAGAATAGTGTATAAGCATGGTATTCAATAAATAAGTGGACCATTTATTCTTTTCCCAACAATCAACCACCCTTAAATCAAAATTGAAATTTTGATGAAGAGGTTGTAGCATATCCTCAGGATACCATATATCCAACCATAAATTAATGCCCCTGACCCAAATCCTACTGAAAAAGGTTTTCAGCTTGCTGTCTGACTTTGAGAAGATTGACCCAAAGTTAAAAGTCACCAGTTTTCCTGACTATTATATTGGGGTGAGTTCCTTTACAATATTTACCCATGAGAAATTTAGCCCAGTGAGAATCCTGCTTTCTAAACTTTATGCAAAGCTTACAGAGATTAAAATATTATAGCTGAGGGAGCCCTTTAAACCCCAGACCCCAAAAATAGTGGGCCTTGTAACGTTCTGCCAGTTAGCCCAGTGGAGTTGTTTTCTTTGCCCAAACCATAAAAACCTGTTGAAACATCTCTCCAAATGAAACCGATTATTTTTCTTCATTTCAAAAATTTATAAAATGTACTTTTAGAAGGTGGTTAGTATGCTCTTCAGTAGAGTAATTTTTCCCTCATTGGAAAGAAAGGAATTAGTCTAGTAGTTAAGCTAGGCATCAATCTTGGTGATGACCTTGTCAAACTGCACTTGCTAGGAACCCCAAGAACATTAAATTGAATGAAAGCAATAGAGAATCCAGTGACTTGTTTTATCCAATGTTTGAGATTATCCTTAGTTCTGGAACTAAACAACAAGGTAGATTTAGTGGGACTAAATTCTAATCTAGAGCACAGTTGGAATGCTTCTAGACAAAGCATAATTTGCTTTACAGCAGATTTAATGGCCCTGGAAAAAAAATGATATCATATGCATACAGGAGATGTCTAATAAGAAGATTAGACTTAAGATGAAACAAATTAGCAGTATTTAAGGGAATTGTGCTATCCAACAGCCTATAAAAATATTCCATAGCCAAGATGAAGAGAGTGGGGGATAGTGGATCACCTTGCTCAAGACCCCTGTTGGCAGTGAAAAAACCATGGGCTTTGCCATTAATGAGAATAAATTACCATTACCTTTCAACCATCTAAATATATGTTCACAGAAAGTAGATGGAAAACCACTGGCCCTAAGAGAATTCAATATAAATTCCCAATTGATGGTATCATAGGCTTTTTTGACATCAAGCTTATAGATTAAGTTTTCACCTCTGCAAGGCCTATCAATTTTAGTCACAAGCTCTTGAGCCAGTAGGACACTATCACTGATGCTTCTCTAAGTGATAAATGCTGCTTAATTATGTCTAATTAGCTGGGAAAGCTGGGGCTTCAGTCTATTCACTATAATCTTGCTAATAATTTTACTAAACACGGTGGTGAGGGAAATGGGTCTGAAATGCTGCCACTGAGAGTTTTCAGAAGATTTGGGAATCAAAACTATGTTGGATGCACTGAAATACTTAGGGAGAACATCCCCCCTGAAGAAAGACTGGATAGCTTTTATTACATCAGCTAACAATATGGCAGCACTTCTTATAGAAATCTGAAGAAAAATCATCCGACCAAGCAGTTTTACTAAGGTCAATGCTGTGAAGGGCACCTCAAATCTCCTCTTCAGTGGGGACATCAACTAGATTTATAGAATTAACATAGGAAACCTCCTCCTGGAACAAAGAAGCATCTATTTGGGTTGTAATATTAGAGGGTGAGTTAAAAATTTCTTGGAAATACTCCACAACATCATTTGCACTGGCAGAGTCATCATGAAGCCTAATACCATATGAATTCAAAATTTAATGTTTGGTACGTTATTGGAGTAATGTTTAAATCATTTATAATAATTATTAAAATGCTATAAAGAAATAAATTTAATTCTCAGTTGAGAGAAATGTCAATTTATGGTTGGAGGAGGAATTCTATATGAACATAAAATTTCAGAAAATGGTATGGAAGCAGATCTGACAAAAATTTAAGTTATTACTAAGCTACCTCCTCCTACTACAGTGAAAGGAGTTAGGATTTTCCTAGGACATGCTGGTTTTTACAGGCGATACATTAGAAATTTTTTGGAAATCACTAAATTTTTATGCTAACTTTTAGAAAATGATGTTTTATTTCACCCGATTGGGGGAAACCATTTGAGTTGATGTTTGATGCGAGTGATTAAGAAATTGAGTTTATTTTTGGACAAAAAAAGAAAAAAATTTTAAATTCATATTATATGCTAGCAAGACTCTTAATAAAGCTCAAATTAATGATACCACTATAAAAAAAGAGTTATTAGCAATAATATAAGCCTTTAATAAATTTGGACCTTATCTTTTAGGAACTAAATGTATTGTGCATACAGATCACTCTATAATTAAATATATGATGCTGAAGAAGGATGCAAGACTAAGGTTAATTAGATGGGTTTTGCTAATTCAAGTATTTGATTTTGAAGTAGTAGATAGGAAGGGAACTGATAATCAGATTGTTGATCATCTATCTAGGCTTAAGCAGGAAAATTCAGTTAATCTTAAAAATGAAATCAATGGATATTTTCTTGATGAAAAATTATATAATGTAACTGAATGGCGTGTTTCGTGGTATTTTGACACAGTTAATTTCATAGTTAGTAACATTTTACCTTATGGTTTGACATACCCAAAAAAAATAAATTTATGCATGATGCAAGATCATACTCCTGGGATGACTCATATTTATATAAATAATGCGAGGACTAAATTTTTTGAAGATGTGTACCTATAGAAGAAACTCAGCATTATTAAAAAATGACTTGTTTCTGATTTTGGGGGAGATTTTGGGATTGATAGAATTGCATATAAAATCTTACAATCTAGATTTTATTGGCCTATAATATTTAGAAATGTTAATACTTATGGCAAAACGTGTGATCGATATCAGCAGGTAAACAATATTTCTAGAAGAAATGAAATGCCCTTAAATTTTACTTTGAGTTTGAAATTTTTGATGTTTGGGGTTTAAACTTTATGGGACAATTTATACCATCTTTAAGAAATATATAGATTTTAGTTGCAATGGACTATGTTTTAAGGTAGATAAAAGTAATTGATTTACCTTGATGTGATGCTCAAAGCATTGCAAAATTTTTAAAGAGAAAATTTTTTAGTGGATTTGGGATGCCAAGAGTAAAAATTACAGATGAGGGAAGTCATTTCAAGAATAGGGAGATTGAAACATTTGTTATAAATTACGATATTAAAAATAGGATTGCCACTACTTATCATTCTCAGAACAGTGGTATAGCAGAACTATCCAACCGTGAAATTAAAAGAATTTTGGAGAAGACTGTAAATCCTAATGGGGTGAATTGGTTTGATAGGCTAGATGAGGCATCATGGGCTTATAGGACGGTAGATAAAACTCCTACAAGAATGACCCCATATAAACTCATATTTGGGAACAATTGTCACTTACCAGTAGAATTGGAGAATAAAGCTTATTGAGCTATCAATGAATTTAATTATAATTTGAAAGATGCTAGTGAGAAATGACTATTGCAATTGAATGAGCTTGAGGAGATCAGAAATGATTCTTATGAAAATGTGAAGATTTAGTAAAAAAAATTAAATTATGGTGTGATC
This sequence comes from Phalaenopsis hybrid cultivar, assembly GCA_002079205.1. Taxonomy (NCBI): domain Eukaryota; kingdom Viridiplantae; phylum Streptophyta; class Magnoliopsida; order Asparagales; family Orchidaceae; genus Phalaenopsis; species Phalaenopsis hybrid cultivar. Next base: position 166,001 of record JXCR01073744.1, on the reverse strand, counting down.
AAAAGATTTTAAGAAAGGATTTAGAACCTGGATAAGAAGTTTTACTATATAATTCTAGATTGAAATTATTTCCTGGGAAACTGAAGTCCAGGTGGATGGCATTCGTTGTGGTGAAAGTCTATCCTTATGGTGATATGGATATCAAGGATCAAAAAATGGTAGAATTTTCAAAGAAAACTGACATAAGTTAAGACCTTAATTTAACAGAAGTAAACCTATATTTAATGAAATCCTAATGTTGGGTCAATTCGAGTAAGTAGTGGATATGTCAGACTTACAAAGTTAAATCAAGCGCTTTATGAGAGGAACCCATGTTATTAGAGTGGATTAAGTTTAGTTTGTTTAGATTTGAATGTGTGTATTTGCTTGATTGTATTTTGTGCCTAAGAGCCGCACATGTGATGTTACTACCTTAAACACTATAATTCATGACCTAGGGTAGGTTAGGACGTGTATTTGGACCTTAGGTGAACTTGTGCTCTAGTGTGCACTAGCACCTAGGCGTCAGCACACAGAGAATCTGGCTACTAGGCGCCCAAATCTGGCGTGTAGGTGTCGCAGTTACAGAACCACTTATTGTTGCAGTATTTTCAATTTTTCTAATGGTTTTCTCCATTATAAACCTAAAAAACGTTCACTTCATTTTGTTCTTCATCAATTAAAGAGTTTTGGGAATGAAGTCTTGAGATTTCATCACTCATGGATTTCAATGCTTTGGCAAGTTCAACTCATGGAGATTTTGATTAGAAGAAGTTCATAAGCAAGGATGCACAAAGGATTCATGATAGAACCCAGGTGAAGGAGAAATTGATTAGGCAAAGAGGATTCATCATGCCTGGAGGTCAGGTAGAGGCAATTATAACGCAGAGGTGATAAAAAGTGTTTTAATACACCACTACTACTGTCATTATCTCTGTTGTTTAAAAATTCTATTCAAATCTTCATCAATTAAATCATGGATTAGTCTATGTTTGAAGTAAGTTAGTACCTTTTACTCCTTCAAGGATCAACGGGTTTTTCTTGGTGATGACGCACCAATTTGCAAATTTGCCAACTTCACTCGACTAGAGATAATCTGAATGAAATCTTCAGATTCATGATGGACAATGAAGAAGTTGGAAATTGAAGTGATTCCAATGTTAATTTCTCTGCTGTAAGGTTAAATTTATCATCTAATACTTGGTACTTTTCATTTCTGCCAAATTGCTTCTTACCACGAACATAAAGGAAGTAATGAAAGAAAGTTCAATCCTCGATTAGTGTATTCAGACTGGAAGTCTTATTGATGTGACACTTATTTATAGATATATCCTTGGAGTTTCACCAAATGGATCTAAGATTGGGCTTGGAGACCCTGATGTTATTTTTTTAATTTGTGGTCAAGCAAAGGTCCCTTGTGAAAGTTGGGAAAAAGTACTTCTTCCCTGGAAGCTCGTGGACCATTATCTTGGATGAAGTAGGGAAGATAAAAAAGAGATATCAGTGACTTACAACAAGATCAGTAACATCACTGATCAATTCAGTCATATGGATTGACAGATGAAACAACAGTCATAACATGGTGTTGTACTCCTTAATGCACAGGTCCAAATGTACAAGAAGAATTATTAGATCAAGGAAGATCCCAAGGAATTCCCAAACTATTCCCTCTAGAACTTGTACATGCACCAGCTGCTTGGAGATATTAGAGAAGTGGATAGTGAGGTTGATGATAATATGTAATGGAATTTTTGTAGTAGTTTTGATGTTTACTTGTAAGTTGTTGGTTCTGTAGAGTATTAGCTCGGATGTGTGCTTGCAGGCTTTTTAATGTTTTGAGTGTCCGTTTACTTAGTATTTTGTGAACGAATTTAGAAGTTATGTTTTATAAGTTGTGAGTGACTTATAATGTGTTTTTGTATGGGGATTGGATTTATATTTGAATATAAGTGATTGTTTGGGTTTGTAAAAATTAAATGTTAAAAGATGTTTAAAAAAATGTTAAATTTGGCATACTAGGATTCGTAGTGCCTTGGTGTGCACTGCTCATTGTTAAATTTTAATAAAAAGCAAAAAAAATGAAAATCTAGGCACTGGCGCCTAGGCGCAGTTTCAGTTAAACCAACAAATCTGGCTTAAGAATCCAATTTTTGGCCAAACCTTCATCTTCTTCCTTTTGATTTTCGCAAAATAGAGTGTGAGGCTTTCTTAGGACTTCTCAAATTATGGCTTTTAGGGCAAATTCTTGGCTTAGAAACTTTGGATTTGATCTCCTGAAGGTAAGAGCTTCACTTTAATGAAAAAAATTTTGATTTTCACTATGGATTTTTCTCACATTACTCAAGTGCCAAAATTTTGGATTTTTTGAAGAAATTAGTGTTGAAGCCATAGTGGAAGGATTCTTACCTTAGAAAATTGTATTTGGGTGGTTAAGATTAATATTTAGAATTTATGTGGAATTTTTTTTGAATTTTTATAGATTATGCTCTCAAAACTAAGAGGGGGAAGGAAGAGAAGTGTTCTATTCTAAGAAATTTGTTAATATGAAAGCTCTGTATAGATATAATGATCTTCTCTTTACTAAAAAGTTGATTCAAGAGATAGCTATTTTCAATCCCGGAGGAGCTGTTGAAAGTTTAATTATAACCTAACATTTGAAAAGCTTCTATTACTACACCATTGTAGTAGTAATCTCTGTTGGGCTGGAATTTTATGCCAACCTCTGAGAAGCCTCTGATGACCAGGTATATGCTTGAGGAAGAAGTGTAGAGTTTACACCTGTGCGCATCAATGCTCTGTATCAGTTATCAAATATTTCAAACTGTGATTACTCTTTATTAGAGCCTACTGAATTGCAGTTGGATGAGGTGATTTCATTTTTGATTGACGATAGGGGAGTTTGGAAAGTTAAGAGTGACCAAAAGGTAAACTTCTCTACCTCAATGTTAAATGAACCCTTCTAGGCATGACACAATTTTATTTCTGCACACCTTCTTCCTTCCAATCATCTTAGTGATGTTACTAAGGAGAGAGCATCCTTGAAATTCTATATTCAACAAATGAAAACTATAGATATTGAATCTTTAATTTATCAGAATATTTCTTCTAGAGGTGGAACCACTGGAGGCTTAGGTTACTCTGCCCTGATTTTTACTTTATGTATGTAATCAAGATTAGGATATGAGAATTGGGAAGAGCTATTTGTCAGTCACCTTTTTGGAAAAGTACATTTTTAATTTAATATATATAGTTCTGCAAAATAATTTTTAATTTTTTGAAAATATGAGAGCAAATCAATCTTAGATATGTCATAGTTTAAATAAACGAGCACAACACCGTAAACAATGCATCTATCCCAAGGATTAGACACATTACTTGCTAATGAGGCTTGAGTAAATAAACTAAGGAATTTATGACATCCATTTTAAGAAACCTTTATGTTGACTGACAGATTTCCCCTATCTAATACAAAAGATTAGACAGATTTTATATTAAGCTGGGTTCTAAAGATTCCTATAAGGGCAAACCCTTATAGTTAATTACATCTTAAATGAACGGGTCATTCAAGAAAACTCTCAATTTAGATCAGAAAATATTGTTTTCAAGAATTTCATAATTTAGGGCTTTCAAGGTCAGACAAAGGAGTGTTAAATAGGAAAAGATCAAGTTTGGAACATTTATTATGGAATCCAAAGGGAGATAACTAGGGGATGACACAGATTCTGAGGAGAACCTCAGTGACTTCCCAAACTATCCTGTGGTTTGCCTTCAATTTTAAGGAAATAAAATTAAATGTTTCATCCTGCCAATTATAATTTAGGGCTTACACTTTTATGACATAGCCATATAAATAACCTGGAAGATAGGCAGATTTATGTCTTGATGAACGATGACCTCATAACATAAAGCAATTTAGGGCTTAAAATGCACAACATAGCGGTGCAAAGGCTTAAAGATAAGTTAAGGATTTATGTCGTACTAAATGGGCTACCTCAAATTCCTTCAGATTTTTATTTAATTCTAAGGAAATATTATTGTTGTAGATCTCCTTGCTCTCTCGAAGTTGTTCTTCTATACGTTCTCGTCGTGCTGCCCACAAAATCTACTAGAGTGGTGTAGTCTCATACACCTAAAATATATAGTATTTTTTTACACATTTTTATACCTATTTTTGAGATATTGCGCTTTAATGAAATGTATTTATGTGTTTTTCTTGTAAGTAAAATCAAATAGATGGAAAATGCTAAGAGAAGTGAAAAAGGGTTAAATTTGGAGCAAAAATAAAGAAAGGTGCAAAAATGAACTGGGGTGCCTAAGCACCTAGGATTGACACCTAAGTGCCACAGCATTCGCGCCTAAGCGCCACGTATCTCGTGCTTAAGCGCCAAAGTTAGTTATTTGAAGAAATATTAATTGGAGTGAAATTTTGAAGAGGTGTTTGTAGCAACCCTTGATAAAAATGAGGGAAATAACCCATGGAAATGAAAATTAATTCAATTGGCTTTTGAGGAGACAACTCCTAGAGGATTCATTGAATGGAGACAACTTTTTGAAGAGACACCAAGGCATCCCTTGGATATCTATAGGAAAAGACTTAGATTTTCCAAGACAGGGGGCCAATAACCACCCATCAAAGTTCCATTGCGACCACAGCCATCGACCACCTTTATTTTATTTTATTTTGAGTGTTAGTTTGTATTGGGAGAGAAGGAAGAGAATTAAAAGGAACTTCAAGACATTTGGCGGAGAGAATCTGAGATAAGTGTTTATCATTGTGAATACACTTGATTTTTAATTTACATTTCTTATTTGTGTGTATGATTTCTACTTTTAAACTCATGTGTGGTTGTGCTTTCTCCATGAATTCTGAGTATTTTCCTTTATCTTTTTCCTTAAAATGATAAGTGATTAAATATTTAAAGGAAGTCGTGTGAAGTATTAGTCTTCAATATTGGAAGAAGTTGGATGATTTGAATCCTTGTACTTCATTTACTTCTTGATTTGGCCAATTAAGATGTTAATACCTAGATTCATCATTTACTTCTTGATTTGGCCAATTAAGATGTTAATACCTGTTATGAGAACATGTAAGATCTGAGATGGTATTTTCTCAGTCAAAAAATGGTTGGAATCACATATTGATTTCATGGATGAGAATGTAGTTCATGAGGTTAAGCGCAAATAAATAGGGAAATAATCTTTAAAGAGTGTAAAATTAGAGGGCTTTAAAGTGACAGGCTAAAGCCCCTAATTTGATTTAAAGTTTTAGGTTTTTATACGAGATGTTAGCCCCCAGGTGGAGGGAGAAGAGGGAAATCTAGAGTGAGAGCTAGTATCTTCCCTGTCTAGCCGGTCTTCAAGAATATTCAAACTATAGATTGATCAATGTTCTTTATAGCATCTCTAGTAATGGTAAAGAATATTATTGCTCCTATTTGACACAACACATTTAGTATACTTCCACAATAGAATTTCTATATTTATCATTGATTCATGATAAGGAAAATGATATTTTACTTCTATTGCCTTCATCTTACAAGTATTTTAGTTAAGTTAATTAGTTGCTTACTTTATTTTCAATTATAAAAAATTACAAAAAGAATCAAATTTTCATTCCTATTATAACATCTTAAGTTTTAGTAAGAATATATATTGCTAAGTATTTTTTTATCTAAAACTAATTCTTCCTGTGGGTTCGATATTCGGGACTTAATCAGAAAGTTCTATATTACTTGATAACGATATGTATACTTGCATAGTATCTCATATTGAAGTATTATAAATATAATCGCATACATCGTATTTTACATCTCTATATATAGAAAAGTCTGCACCAAGTTTTTGGCACCGTTACCGGGGATTAAAATCTTAAAGTAGTGGTGTCAACTTCATAAATCCTTACATATAAAAAAATATTAGGATAAAGTTTTTGGCGCCATTGCCAGGGAAGGAAAATAATTATTAGTACTTTGCAAAAATTTTCAAAAAGAAGTTTTTGAATAACAAAATTTTTAGTAAGCCTTATTTAAATTTTAAGATTTATTTTAGGAACATTGTAGTGTTGTTTTTATATAAATTTTTGGTTAGTGTGTTATTATTTCCTTTTATTTTATTTTATTTTATTATGTTTTATAGTAATGTTTGCGTAGTTTAAGTTCCACAAGACTTGTGCCTTACGATTATCAATTAGAGAGAAATATTAAAAAAATTGAAAAATTAAGAATTACTTAAAAATTTCAAGAAATGACAAATCAAGATAATCAAAATGTTGAAGAGTTTAGACCATTAAGAAATTATGCAAACCCTATAGTGGATGGACTTCATTGTAGTATTCAAGAACCCGCTGTAGTGGTCAATTCATTTGAGCTTAAAGCTACTATTATCCAAATGATATCAAATAATCAGTTTAGGGGAGCACCAATTAAAGATCCAAATTTACATCTTGTCAATTTTCTAGAATTGTGTGCTACATTTAAATATGATGGTAAATCAGATGATGCTATAATCCTTAGATTTATTCCTTTTTCATTAAGGGATAAGGCTAAGATATGGTTACATTTGTTATCACCTGAGTCTATCAAAACTTGGAGTGATTTAACACAGAAATTCCTTGCTAAATATTTTCCACCATCAAAGAATGAAAAGCTTAGAAATGATATTACATCTTTTTGTTAGTTTCAAGGGGAATCTATTTATGAGGCATGTGAATGATTTAAAGAACTCTTAATAAAGTGTCCACATCATGTTATACTAGATTGGTTAATAATTCAAACATTTTACAATGGATTAGCTGGATCTCTTAGATCTATTATTGATGCTACTGCTGGTGGTTCATTGATGCTAATACCATTTAATGATGCTTATGATTTAAAAGAAGAGATGGCTACCAATAATTTTCAATGGCCTTTTGAGAGGTAAATCTTAAGAATGTAGCTATCGTTTAGGAAACTAATGCTTTTGCCATGTTAGCAAATCAAGTTGCTGCAATTTCAAGGAAGTTAGACCAATTTAGAATGAATTTTCTCAACCAATTCCCATGATTGAAGAGAATTCAATAGGCCTAATAGTAGTTTCTCAAGCATCATTATAAACTTTGAATGCCATAAATAACAACTAGACTAACCCATATTTAAATTTTTATAACCCAGGTTGGAAGAACCATCCCAATTTTAATTGGAATAATACTACGGGTGGTAATAATCAACAATAGGGGAACAATCAAGTATACCTATTGGAAATTTGGAACAACCAAGAGAAAAGTAATTATTGACCAACTTATCCTCCAGGTTTTAACAGTAATTCACAATTTAAGGAAAAGTAGTTGTTTATAGAAGAAGTGGTGTTATAAATGAGAAATCAGTTACAAAGTCAAGGAACTACAATTAGAAATATTTAGAGTCAACTTGGACAAATTGCAAATTCATTAAGTAATAGATTCCAAGGAACACTTCCTAGTAATATAGAAGTAAATCCAAAAGACCAGAATAAAGAGCAAGTAAAAGTCGTTCAACTTAGAAGTGGAAGAGAATTGGAAGGTAGGGTTCAAAAAGAAACTGAAGTAGAGAGAGAGGAGATTGAAGAACCAAAAGAGGATGCTCTGAAAGGTTTAAAATGACCTATTTCTCCACTTAAAGTTAATTTGGAAAGACCACCACCTCCATTTCTTCAGAGGCTTTGACAACAAAGGTTAGAAAATCAATTTTCAAAATTTATGAAAATTTTTAAGAAACTTATAATTAATATTCTATTTCCTGAGGCCTTAGTACAAATGCCAAGTTATGTGAAGTTTATGAAGGATATTCTTAACAGGAAAATGAAGTTTAAAGATAATGAGACTGTTGCACTTAGTGAGGAGTGCAGTGCTATAATTCAGAAGGAACTTCCTGAAAAGCTTAACGATCCTGATAGCTTTACAATTCCATGTGTAATAGGAGACAAATTTTATTGGAAAGCTTTATGTGATTTAGGAGCAAGCATCAACCTTATGTCATTATCAATATTTAAAAGTTTGCGATAAGGAGAAATAAACCCTACTACTATAAGTCTGCATTTAGCAGATAGATCAATAACTATACCCTAAAGGAGGTTTATAGAAGATGTCCTAGTGAAAGTGGATCAATTTATTTTTCCTGTTGATTTCATTGTGCTACAAGATGTCCTAGTGAAAGTGGATCAATTTATCTTTCCTGTTGATTTTATTGTGCTAGATATGAAGGAAGATAAAGAGATACCTATCATTTTGGGGAGACCTTTCCTAACCACTAAAAGAGCAATGATAGATGTGTAGAAAGAAGAATTAACTATATGCGTCAATGATCAAACAATTACATTTAATATTTCCAAATCAATGAAATATCCTGCAAAAGGTAAAGATAATGAATGCTATAGAATGGAAGTGATAAGATATTTAAGTGAATACCATTTTAAAACAATTTATGAAGAGAAATTTGAGATGAAAGAGTTGGAACACGAGTAAGAAGAGGAATTAGATCAACATAAAGATTTATATAAGGAAGATTCAAGTTATGTTCGAGAAAGTTTTGAAGTTTTTGACACTATAGAGAAATATACATCTTTTTGTCTATTGATTGAAAGAACTCCTGAGCTTGAGTTGAAGTTACTTCCTAAACATTTGAAGTATGCCTTTTTAGGTGATTCCTCTACATTACCTGTTATAATTTCCTCAAATTTAACTAATGAAGAAGAACATAGTTTGATGAAAATTTTAAAGAGTTATAAGAAAGCTTTTGGATGGACAATTACTAGAACAAAAAGAATCAGTCCTTCAATTTGTATGCATAGAATTCATATGGAAGAGAATTACAAACTCAGGGGTGATCCTCAAAGTAGATTGAATCCTGTTATAAAAGAAGATGTAAAGAAAGAATATTTAAGTGGTTAGATGCTGGAATTATTTACCCTATTTCAGATAGTGCATGGGTTAGTCCAATTCAGTTTGTTCCTAAGAGATGCTGAAATTATCTACCCTATTTCAGATAGTGCATGGGTTAGTCCAATTCACTGTGTTCTTAAGAAAGGAGTGACTGCAAATTTGAATTAACATAATGAGTTAATACTAATAAGACAAGTTACATGATGTCGAATATGCATTGATTATAGAAAACTAAATCTCACCACAAGGAAAGATCATTTCCCACTACCCTTTTTAGATCAGATGTTGGATAGACTAGCTGGGCATAAATACTTTTATTTTCTGGATGATAATACTGATTATCACCAAATACAAATAGCTTCTGAGTATCAATAGAAAACAACTTTTACCATTCCTTATGGTACATTTGCTTTGAGAAGAATGCCCTTTGGTTTATGTAATGCACCTACTACATTTCAAAGATGCGTGATGACTATTTTTTTTATTTAATTGAGAAAGGGATTGAAGTTTTTATGGATGATTTTTCATTGTTTGGAACTTCATTTGACTCATATTTAGAACATTTATCAAAAGTTCTTAAACGTTGTGAGGAAACAAATTTAGTCCTTAATTGGGAAAAATATCAATTTATGGTAGTAGGAGGAATTATTTTAGGACATCAAATTTCAAAAAATGGTATAGAAGTAGACCCTGCAAAAATTTAAGTGATCATTAATTTACCTTACCCAACAAGTGTAAAAGAAATTAGGAGTTTTTTAGAACATGCTAGATTTTATAAGCGATATATTAAAGACATTTCAAAAATTGCTATGCCTCTATGCCATTTACTTGAAAAATATGTAATTTTTAATTTTAATCAAGAATGCCTAAAAAATTTTGAATTATTAAAAGAAAAATTAGTCACTGCACCAATTATTGTTTCACCAGTGGGAAAAACCTTTTGAATTAATGTGCGATGCTAGTGACTATGTTATTGGAGCTGTTTTAGGATAAAAGCAAGATAAGATTTTCAAAGTTATCTAATATGCTAGTAAAACTCTTAATGAAGCTCAAATTAATGATACAACAACTGAGAAAGAGTTTTTAACTGTAGTATATGCTTTTGATAAATTTAGATCATACTTGATTGAAACAAGTGTATTGTGCAAACATATCATTCTCCTATTAAGTATTTAATGAAAAGAAGCATGCAAACCTAGATTGATACGATTGATTTTTCTTGTACAAGAATTTGATTTTGAAATAGTAGATAGGAAGGGAGCTGAGAATCAAATTGCTGATCATCTGTCTAACTTGAATTAGAAAAACCACTCTTTTTTGGAAAAGAGATTAATGAACATTTTTCAGATAAAAAATTGTTCAATCTTATTGAGTGGCGTGTTCTATGGTATGCAGACATTATGAACTTCATTGCTAGTGATATTATATCCTATGGAATGACATACCAAAATAAGAGAAAATTCTTATCTAAAGCTGACTTATTTTTGGGATGACCCAGTTTTATATAAACAAGGGAAGAATCTTATTATTCGAAGATATGTGCATTTAGAAGAAACTTATGAAATTATCCAAAAATGTCATAATTCTGATTTTGGGGGACATTTTGGTGTTGATAAAACAACATACAAAATTCTACAATCTGGATTTTATTGGCCTACAATTTTTAGAGATATTAATGCTTATATCAAAACTTGTGAAGGATGTCAAAGAGTAAGTAATATTTTTAGAAGAAATGAGATGCCCCTGAATTATATGCTAGAATTTGAAATATTTGATGTTTGGGGAATAGATTTCATGGGACCATTTATACCATTGTCGACACTATTTTTGGTGCAGGGTTTGCCCATAAGAAGCTGTCAGTCATCGGAATTGAAATCCCGTTGCCTNGAATGAGATGCCCCTCAATTATGTGTTAGAAGTTGAGATATTTGATGTTTGAGGATTAGATTTCATGGGACCGTTTATACCATCTTTTAAAAATTTATATGTCTTGTTAGCAGTAGATTATGTATCCAAATAGATAAAAGCTGTTGCTTTACCTTGATGTCATGCTCAAAGCGTCGCAAAGTTTTTAAGAATGAATATATTTTATAGATTTAGAATGCAGAGAGTGATCATGACTAAGGGGGGAAGTCATTTCAGAAATGCAATACTGGAGAAATTATTAAAGAAATATCATATTAACCATTAAATTGCTATTGCTTATCATCCTTCGACAAGTGGTTTGGCTGAATTATCCAATTGTAAAATTAAAAGAATATTGAAAAAATCTGTAAATCCAACTAAAATGGATTAGTCAACTAAACTTGACTATGCTTTGTAGGCTTATAGGACTGCATACAGAACTCCAGTAAGAATGTCCCCACACAGACTAGTATTTAGGAAAGTGTGTCACTTACCAATTAAACTTGAGCATAAAGCATATTTGGCAATTAAGGAATTTAATTATATTTTAAAAGATGCTAGTGAGAATAGATTATTGCAATTGAATGAGCTTGAAGAGATAAGGAATGAATCTTATGAAAGTGCTAAGATTTACAAAGAAAAGATGAATATGTGCATGATCAAAGGATTCTGATTAAAAATTTTTAGACTGGGCAACAAATTTTGCTTTATAATGCAAGGTTAAGATTATTTTTAGGTAAACTTAAGTCCAGGTAGATGGGCCCATTTATTGCGATAAAAGTTTATATTTGTGGAGCTCTGGATATTAAATAATCTAAAACTGATAAAATATTCAAAGTGAATGTTTATAGGCTGAAATCCTACTTTTTAGGTGACCAACTTAAATTAAATGATTTTGTGATGTTGGGTCAACCAGAATAAGCATTGGTTACGTCGGACTGACGACGTAAAACCAAGCGCTCTGTGGGAGGCACCCCATAGTTATCTATGTGTTTGTTTTTATTATTATGTTGTTGTCTGTGTTTTAAAAAATTCTAGTAGTATTTTGACCATATATTGAGTATGTGATTATTTTAAGACCATAAAAAATGACTTACATGTTAGAATAAATGTTTGGATTTTAAGTTGATCTATGCTAATTTGAGCACTGGAGCTTAAGCGTCAGGATTTGGCGCTTAAGCGCGACAGTTAAAAAAACATGTGTGAATTTAGTTTCTAGAAGTTCTAACTGCAAATTGGTTGGCTTGAACATGTGTGAGCAGTTCTAAGATGTGCCTAGGAGTTTTAGGAAGGTTTAAGGCTTATAAATAAAGGGGGTATGGTAAAAATCTCACCACAACTTTATTTAACCCTAACTTTTAAGTAAAAAAAAGAGAATGTTTGAAAAATGTCATCTTGAGAGAGTGATTTGAAGAAGTAGGAAGTAATGAGAAGAAAGTTTATTAGTCAGAGTGCAAAGGAGATGTATAACAATTTTCTAGCCGTTACTATTGAAGTAATAATGAAGAAGATCACTAAAATTGAGGCTAATGTGGTTTCAATTGAAGCAAAAGTGATGGAAGTTAACACACATATGGATCATATGGGATGGCAACTAAAGATGCAGTTTAGCCATAACAGTTTTATAGAAGAAGCAGACAAGACCATGTATCTGAAGAACAAATAGATTGAAGAAGATTCAACTAGAGTTATTAATCATCATCAATTCTTTCAAATATACATACCAAATGCTGAAGGAGAGACTAATGATAGGCTAGAATTTGTTCCATCAACTAGAGAATGAAATTAAGTTCATGATTTAGTGCTTATGTCTAGTGTTTGTGTGCTTAATGTTTGTTTGTTAATGTTAAGTGTTTTTAAAGTATTTTAATATGTTAATTTTGTTTAGAGTCTGTGTTAGGAATCTTCTCTTACAATACTATTTGGATTGAGAATTTATGTATTAAAAAATGTTTGTAATCATTTGTGAATGAATATAAGTGTCTTGTTTGTGAAAAATTTTGTGTTTTTTAGTGTTGAATTGAATTAGCTTAAATTGGTGAATCTTGAGTTAGAAGTAAGTGAGAAAGAAGAAAATAATATATATAATTTTTTTGAGACCATAGAGGGTTGGATGACTTAGGCAAGGAGTGCATTTCACTTAAATGAAAAAAAATCAAAATTTGTGCACTGGCCCCTAAGCTTCAAATCCCTCTCTTAAGCGCTGACTAAACCGATAGACTGGTGCCTAGGCGTCGAACCATTCACGCTTAAACACCAGTTTACGAAACTAGTTCGCAAACAGTTTTAACTGAACTTTTTGTCCAAAAATCACCATTATACCACTCCACTTCACCTTCTTCATCAATTTTTTGTGATTTAGAGAGCTAGGGCATCAGCTTAAGTGAGGATTTCTTGGTATATTCAAGCTAAATTCGTTATATTTGATCTTCTTGAGGTATGTGCCCCACTTCTGTGCTAAAATTTTTTTTTTCACCATGTATTTTGACCACATTCATGAGCTACCCAAAAATCACTATTCATGGTAAAAATTTTAGAAAAATGATGGAAAATGCATACATTTGTTAGTTTAAGCTTTTAAGAGTTGTGTTTTATGATTCGGAGTTGATTGTGGAACTTATTTTGAATTTTATGCAATTTTTTAGAAAATGACACCAAGGATGAAAAGAATCAAAGGAAAAGCTCCGTTCAATTTGAATAAATTTGTTAGTTTGAGAGCTCAAGATAGATACAATGATGCTTTACATATAAGGAAACTGGTTCCTGAGCAATGTTTCAAAAGTCCAAGAGGAGCCGTGGAGGAGTTGATTGTTAGCCGCCAGTGGGAGCGATTCTGTTATTTTTCTGCTGTCATCATGATCTCTGTTGTATGATAGTTCTATGCAAACTTCTCAGAGGCTGATGAAGAAGGTATCATAGTGCGGGGGAAGACAATACCATTTTCTCCCGAGGTAATTAATCAATTTTACCATCAGCCTCCTAGTACTATGTGTTTTTATGCAAACTATAGTCCTACCGAGGAGGAGCTAGATGAGATTATATCATTTTTAACTGATGGGAGAGGATTGTGGAAGATTACAAATGAAAGAAGAGTAAATTTTTTTCCCTTGAAGTTGGATGCCAATGCCAAGGCATGATATTATTTTATTTCTGCTTGTCTACTACCTACAAATCATCTGAGTGAAGTGACTTGAGAGAGAGCAACCTTGAACTACTGTATTCAACAGTCTAGGCCGATTGATATTGGAGGATTGATTTATGGAGTTATTACCAGTTCTGTTATTGCTGCTACTATCGCAGGTTTGGGATTTGCATCCTTGATCTTTTCATTATATGAGCAAGCTGGTGTTAAATATGATAGCTGGGAAGAGATCCTATAGCCACTGAAGCTCATTACCAACGTGAATATGAAGACTTATTCACATCATTCTATTTTTTGTTGGCAGGGTGGATTATCCAGTAGTTATGCTGCTACTTCTTCCCTAGCTTCTACTTCACATGCTTCTACATCACGAGGTCAGACTTCTAGTTCCGAGTCTCATACTGAGTTATTACAAAGGATTTTAGATAATGTCAATGACACTAGGGATAAGGTATTAAACTTAAAGCATTGTGCTGAGCATATGGATGTGAGAAGAAGAAGTGATTATGATGAGGAGTACAACACAACTACGGAGCATCTCAATAGAGGTAACCGAAATGTAGTATTTCCTCAGTACCCTAGATATCCACCGTATGAGCCTACTGCTGCTTGGCGTAGTGATGATAGTGATGAGGAAGATGATGCTTAGTTGGATTTGTAGTTATGTTTTCTATTTTATGTTATTTTCCATTTATGTATTGTTATGAACTTTTGATGGTGTAGGTATTCAGTACTTTGTTGTAATGTATTCGTTTGAGCCTGTTGAAATTGTTAGTTTTAGTTATAGTGTTTTGTGGACATTTTTGTGATGTATTTATACCTTTGTGTGTAGTTAGTATGTTTGTGTGGTAGTAATTGTGTTAATTGTGTTGTTTTGGTGTATTTAATAAGTGTTTATTGAATTTAATTCAAAATCTTGGAAAAGTTTAGAATTTAACTAACTTTTTACTTAAGAGCTGCATGTTTAAATTTTCAAATTACTATCAGTTATTTTTCTTTATGTCGCAATTGTGTTTGTTTGTTAGTGTGTTTATTTGCTTTTCAGTTATACTCCACTGCATTGAAGTCTAATGAATCTCCTTATTTTAAGTAAATTAAGATTTGACCAATTTAATCTTCTACTTCTGTTTTTAACTTTTTGCACTTGTAGATTTAGGATATGAAAATTCTTGCAAATATGTTATAGTTAGTTTTCATTCCTCCTTTTATATATGGTGCTAAATGTTTTATTTCTGTCAAAAATTTAAGTTTGGGGAGATGAACAATTTTAAAGAAACTTAAAGGTTTATTTGTTCTCAATTGTATTTCAAATAAATTTGATTTTGATTTGAAAAATGATTATGTATATGAAGTTATATTTGGGAAGTAAAATTTTGATTTTAGAAATGAGTAAGAAAATTTAGTTAGAATTTATAGTAATGAAAAAAAAAACTTAAAGTTAAAAATTTTTAGTGCAGAAAATGCTAAATATAGGGCACCTATATTTAGTAAGAAAATTTGTATTTTTAAAAAATTTAGAAATTTAGACTTTTATTTTTTATACTTAAATTTATTTTATTAAAAATAATTTTCAAAACTATTATTTAGGCCTATCCAATATAGTAATCCTTGCATGTAAAAGAAAAAAAAAAGAAAAAAAGAAAAAAAGAAAAAGTAAAGAAAAGAAAAAGAAAAGAAAAAGAAAAAGGACGAGAAGCTTGAGGATTACTGCCTAATCAAAAATTAGTTCCACATTTGATCTTTTTAAAGTATAAAATTTGAAAAACTCTTATGCTTAAAAATATAATATGGTAAGTAAAATTATTCTTAATAATATATTTTCAAGTGGAGATAATAAAAGGACTAAATTCTATATTTAGAAAATCTATAATATTTCTAAATTATATAGGAACTCATATTTTCATATTTTTTAACATTAAAAATTTCTAAACTTTAAGTTTGTCTCATGTACTAAAATTTTTTCAAAATTGGACTACTATATTTTTAAATCTAAATTTGAGCAACTCCTAAAGAAAATCATATACATTATCTACTTATATTGGTTTTTAAAGATTGAAAAGTCACTTGAGGACAAGTAACATCTTAAGTTTGGGGGATTTTGATACACTTAAAATATATAGTATTTTTGTACACATTTTTATACCCATTATTAAGATATTGCGCTTTAATGAAAGGTATTTGTGTGTTTTTCTTGTAAATATAATTAAATGGATGAAAAATGCTAGAAGGAGTGAAAAGGGGACAAATTGGGAGGAAAAACAAAGAAAGGTGCAAAATGAACGGGGCACCTAAACACCCAGGATTGGCGCCTAAGCACGAGAGCATCCGCACCTAAGCGCCGCATACCTCACTCTTAAGCGCGAAAGTTAGTTACTTAAAGAAATATTAATTGGAGCAAAATTTTGAAGATGTTTCTGAAGCAACCCATGATAAAAAATGTGGGAAATAACCCATTGACACAGAAATTCATTCAATTGGCTTTTGAGGAGACAACTTCTAGAAGATTCATTGAGTGAAGACATATTTTTGAAGGAACACCAAGGCATCCCTTGGATTTTTATAAAAAAAGACTTAGATTTTCCAAGACAAGGGGCCAACAACCACCCATCAAAGTTCACATTGCCGCTGCCGCCGCCGCCGACCACCTTTACTTTATTTTATTTTACTTTGACTGTTAGTTTGTGTTAGGAGAGAAGGAAGAGAATTCAAAGGAACTTCAAGACATTTGGTGGAGAGAATTTGAGATAAGTGTTTATCTTTGTGACTACAATTGGTTTTTAATTTAGATTTCATGTTTGTGTGCATGATTTCTACTTTTAAACTCATGTGTGATTGTGTTTTCTCTATAAATTCTGAGTGGTTTTCTTTATCTTTTTCCTTAAAATGATAAGTGATTAAATATTTAAAGGAAGTTGTGTGAAGTATTAGTCTTCAATGTTGGAAGAAGTTATGCCGATTCAAAACCTTGCACTTCATTTACTTCTTGATTTGATCAATTAAGATGTTAATACCTATTGTGAGAACATGTAAGATCCGAGATGGTATTGTCTCAGTCTACAAATGGTTAGAATCACATATTGATCTCATGTTTGAGAATATAGTTCATGTGGTTGAGTGCAAATAAATAGGGAAATACTTAGAGGACTTTAAAGTGACAGGCTAAAACTCCCAATTTGATTTATAGTTTTAGGTTTTGATACCATATATTATGCCCCAGGTGGAGGGAGAAGAGGGAGTTCTAGAGTGAGAGCTAGTATCTTCCATGCCTAGCCGGTCTTCAAGACTATTCAAACTATAGATTAACCAATGTTCTTTATAGCATCTATAGTAAGGGAAAAGAATATTATTGCTGCTATTTGACACAACACATTTAGCATACTTCCACAACTGAATTTCTATATTTATCACAGATTCATTATAAAGAAAAAGATATTTTACTTATATTGCCTTCATCTTTCAAGTATTTTAGTTAAGTTAATAAGTTTCTTACTTTATTTTCAATTGTCAAAAAATATAAAATGAATCAAACTTCATTCCTATTATAACATCTTAAGTTTGAGTAAGAATATATATTGCCAAGTATTTTGTTATCTAAAACTAATCTTTCGTGTGGGTTTGATATTCGGGACTTAATCAAAAAGTTCTATATTACTTTATAACGATAGATATAATTGCATAGTATCTCATATTAAAGTATTATAAATATAATCACATACATCGCATTTTACATCTATATAGAATGCCGGGATCATAGCTCATAGGTTAATTAGTTGGATCGAGCTAAGACTACTGTTAACCTAAGAGTATTGGGGCAATTATCTCCTTAGGAGTCGTTGAATAGTACCATCGATCCTTATCTTCTTTTTTTGTCATAGATCTTTGAGGTGGGATATACTATTATAAATCTCACGTCGTATACCTCATTTTAGCACACATTAGCATTATCGTCATCGCCCTAGTCACCTAGGCCTCAGACATACACAATCACGATGATCCATATGTGGAAAAAAATAGCCTCAGTTGCTCACAAGGATTTAAATACCTTGGGGAAGACTTAAATCCTTGAACATTGGGTTAATTAATGTAGGATAAGTAGTGTAGAGAATTTTTATTGATTTGGGTGAATTATCAGGTCTTGAGACATAAGTTGGCAGGTCCCTAGAAGTTCTAGTTGATGATTTTCTTGAGCAAAGAATAATAAGTCCAATTGTTCTTCAAAATATCCAAAAGATCATAAAAGTGTTCGGGGCATAAACCTGAACAACCTTTGAAACCTCTTGAATTGTTTCAAGTTCATTTGAACTTATTATGTTGTTCAATTAATCATTCGAAGTTAAATTTAAATTCAATGGATTAAACCACCCTATGCTCAATGAAACTTAATATCTTAATTATCCCAATAGCGAGGTTCACGAACATTCACTTGATGTTTTATTCAAGAGTTATGTAAGTGAATGCCTAATAGGGCAAGCTCAAGTCATTAAGGATCTTATAGCTTCATTTGAAGTTGGGCTTGTAGCATTTAAAGGTGTTCATTAATCAATTATGTTCCTCTTTTCTAATCCTCATTAAACAAGTTTAAATATCAAGCCTAGCTCAGTACTAAGCCCTTAAATCCAATCTTTAGGGTGAATTAGTAATAATTAAAAATGTTAAATTATAGGAAATTCAATTCTTATTAAAAGATCACACTTATCATTTCATCACCGATCAGGGGCTTCAAATAAGCAAGTTATTATCTTTCTAATCTCAAGCCTACTACCTTAAACTCATCCAATTAAGTTAGCTTCCAAATCTCAATAATTTATTAAAATACATTTTTACCCTTATTATGAAATGGTGACAAGTTTGTTTCTACATCTTAACCCATTATGTTTCAAACATCCAAAGAAATTTATTTTGATCAATATTACCCATTTACCCTTTGACATAACCTAAAATTTAATTGGGCCATCAAAATTCCAAATTTACCATTTTGCCCTTAGGGCTCTCAACTTCATATCTCATTAAATTGAACTCAAATGACTTTAAAATTTGTTAGGTGCCCCACTCATGGGTCAATTAAAATAACAGAGAAGAAATTATGTTATTTTTATTTTTATTTAATTTATATAATTATTTTCAGCTCAATAATAGAAATTTTTAATGTTAATTCATTTAATTAATCAAAGTAAGGTTTTTGTCCTTAAGAAATTGTTGGAGGTTTAACTAGGCTAAAGGATTAGTTGGACAAAATTTCAAGATTTTTTGGATTATATTATAATTATTATAATTATTTATTAATTTAAGTGATTAATTAAGTAGAAATAAATTAATTAATTTTAAAAAAAATTACTTTTTTTATTTTTATTTTGTCTCTCTAAGTTCAAAGAACTCAAAGAAACAAACAATATATTTTTATGATTTCTACTTTATTTATTATAATTATTTTAAGGAAAAATTAAGGAAAATACATTTTAGCATTTAAAAATACATAACTACATTAGAAAAATTAGGAAAAATATTTTAAAGGATCTCAAGTGGACAAGGAATAATTTGAACGTGTCTTTTTTTATTTTTGTAATTTTTAAGTATTTTTAATTACTTTTAAATTCAAAAATAGCCCAAAAATAAAATATTTATTTTAATAACAGTTTTATTTTTCTTAGGTGCCTCTGATCACAAGGAACTCTCAAAACTATTTTTCATAATTTTCTTAATTATATTTTATTTATTATAATTATTTTATTGTAAAAACCCCTTTTTATTGGAAAAATAAACTTTGATGTTAAATTTATTTCAAATGGGTTTCAAATTCTTACATGGGGTTCAAATGATCATCATTTACAGTGTGAAATAATTTTTTCAATTTTTTGGATTATATTATATTTACTTAAATTTTTATGAGTTTTAATGACTTAATTACCTATGATATTATACATAATTATTTAAACTCATTTTAACTTTTTCCTAGAGTCGTCTGACCACAAAAAACGTACCAAAATAAGCCCATATTTTTTTAATTTTTATTTTAATTAATATACTTATTTTAATAAAAAATAGGCAAATAGTTTTGAAAATTAGGGCTTTTAGTGTTGGATGCTATCTCTAACTTTGAAAAAATTCGAGAACATTTCTAACCACATGCAGAATATGCCCTCCAAATTTCAAGCCAAGGTGATTACGATTTAATTAAATATATGTAAAGTACTCTCTGGAGTATTTATATAATTAAAAATAAAATACATTGTAAATATTTTTTAATTTTAGTTCATAATTTTCTACTCAACTTATTGAGTAAGAGGGTATTTTTATTTTATTTTTATGAATTTTCTACACCAAGTTATGGATTTTTAAAGTTTTTGATTTTAAATAAATAAAACATGCCCTATTATACTACTTAACCATGCAGCGGCCAACTCATCCTAGGAGGCTCCAAAACTCCACGTGGCGCACTCCCATTTGATGCCTCTTTCGTGTCAACTGCCATGCAGCCCAAATTTTATGAACAAACCCCTCTTCCGAATCCTATGTTGTTTGATCAATACAAGCGCGAATGGACGGTATCCGTTCATTGTCCGCAAGTGACTTAACTCAAGAACTGTCCAACTTCTAGACCTAAGATCCCACATGATTCTCAACCAAATCATATGGGGGTTGGTCCTATAGCTTCTTCTAGTCAAGGAGAACCTATCTATATGGTTGATCAAGCATGAAACACAAGTCCACTTCACAATCAATGAAATTGAGCCTAAAATTAGGGATTTCGATGTATATCTTTGCCCAAGAGGTAAGGCCTAGATTGGGTACTTGTGGAAGCTTCAATAGAGTCCAACAAACCTCCACAAAGTGTCACCTTCCTCTGGTATAGGGTCTGAGCAAGAGTTCGACCAACAGGTGGTGCAATTTTGGTCTAAGAGTGGATTAAAGGGCTCAAGAGATGGGGCTTTAAATGGGTGAACTTCCTCTTTTGGTCTGAAGAAGCTTTTGGAAGGATAAATTGGAAGTTTTGTGGAGTTTAGTGGAGTGAATAAAAAGGCTATGAATTTTGAGCTTGAAATTAAGGTTAGGCAGTGGGGAAGATGGCTAGAATTTGATTGCGATGAACGTAGGAGAGTCCAGGGAAGCTTTGTGAGCAATTTAGAAGGATCTCCCTAAGAAATTCATAGCACCCTCTCTTTGATCGTGAGAGGGTAGGTTTAAATAGCCATGGCCATGATGGCAAGCAGAGCAATTTAAGGGGTAAAAAATGTTGCTTATGTGGAGAGCTAAGCGGCAAAATTAGCTAATTGAAATGATACAAATTGGATGGGTGCAATGAAAGCTTGGTTCATGGGGAGAGCTTCTTGGTTTTGGGTTTTTCAATCAATAGGCTAGCTGACCAGACCAAGGGAGGTGGCTAGCAGGGTCAGGGGAGCTAGAGGGAAAGTTTAGTTGTGATTAGGATGGGGTTTAGTCAAGTGATTACAAGCTTGGGTCATTTGGTCAAAAGTGGGAAGGAATTGCCCAAATCAAGGGACTCTTGGTCCATGGCACCTCTAGGGTGGGCTAAGAGGATCTAGGTTGGTTCCTAGAGTCCAAATGGTAGTTGTGGTGGTCTAAGTTGGGCTAGATCAAGTGGCTCAAAGTGAGTTTAGGGTTTGGGCTCAAAATTTGGGATTTGACTGGAACTTAGGTTTGGCCTTGGCTAAAGCTAGGATCTAGGTAAA
The DNA here is from genome assembly GCA_002079205.1 of Phalaenopsis hybrid cultivar. Lineage (NCBI taxonomy): Eukaryota > Viridiplantae > Streptophyta > Magnoliopsida > Asparagales > Orchidaceae > Phalaenopsis > Phalaenopsis hybrid cultivar. The sequence goes on along the minus strand of JXCR01073744.1, from coordinate 144,394 downwards.
TTAATTGGCCAATTTGGTGTGGAAGACTGTCATGAGGCTTTTGGGTATCAATTGGGTTGAAATTGGGAGGTTTTGAAGTTCAATTTAAAGAAATTTGGATTTTGGTGCAAAATTGGGGGTTTTAATTTGGATTGGATATATACTAGGTTTCAATTTGTGTTTAAGACAATTGATGGTTCAAAATAGTCTAGGGGAATGTTATGAAGAGTTTAACATTCAAAATTGAGGAAATTAATTGGGTTATGGGGCTTACTTTGGTGGAATTTTGAAATTAGGCCAATTTTGGGGCATTTGGATTAGGCTTGGGATTTGGACTTTAAATTGGATTCAATTGGGCTAGAAATTGGTTTCAATTGAGTTGGGACATGATGAAATTTGATTTGGATTTGAAATTTAGATAGTTTGAAATCAATTTGGTGAAAATTGGGAGTGAATTTAGAGAATTTGGGCCTTTAAGGGAAAAATTGTGATTTTGATCAAAATTGATCAATTTGGTTAAATTTCACCTAATGAGTGGTTAGGATTAGTTTTAGGAATGTTTTGAATGATTTGAGAGATTTTGGGAATTTTTGGGCCTTGAGGGGAATTTTGGTAATTTTTGGGGTATTCTGGGAATTTTGGAAATTTTGAGGTTTTCTGGGCAATTTGAGTGGTTTGAAATGGTCTAGGCTAAATTTTGGAAAAATTTGAGGATTTGGGTCATTTTTGAAATTTAGGGTTCCAAGGATATTTTGGTATCTATGGAAAAGTTTGGGGCTAAAAGGTCAAAGTTGGGAATTTGGATAGAATTTTGGTTCAAGAGAAAGGCTAGTCACAAAACCACCTTTATGGTGCCATGAAACCAAGGGAACCTCATTTTGGATTCTCCATGTGTTGGTCCAAGCCATCTTAGCCAAAGGCTACGAGTTTGGGGACCACCCACATTAGTTTCCAAAAGAGTATGGAATCAAGTTAAACAGGTCTGCTTGCTTTATGATTTTGGGTTGTGAGTGAAGGGGAGGGCTTCAAGTGTGTGTGTGCAAGACTGACTAAGACCACACGACCCAGAGCTAACCTAAGGGCCAGATAGTTCTATGGGGACTCCTCTTGAGCTCCCCCGTGTTGGTTTCATCCTACTTAGTGCTAGAGGTCAAAACCAAACATGTGAAATACCAAGAAAAGTAAAGAAGTGTTTAAAATTTCTAATGGGGGGTAGGGTTCTATCACTAGTCCTCTAGGATAGTCAACAAGAAAGTCCTATGGCTAGATCCTAGGCTTCTAAGGAAGAAAGAGTAGACCTCAACAAAAGTGAGGTCAACCCCCAATAGGTGTGGTGTGTTAGGCGAGCACACTGCACATATTGGCATTGACCGGAAGGATCAACCAAAACAAACAAGACTACCTAAGATAATGTGCTCAAAGAACAGAGGAAGAGTGAAAAAGGTTTCCACTCTCGAGTATCAGGTGAATCCTTGATCGAGATCAAAGATTCTAGAACTCTCATTGGAGATTAGAGGGTGTACCTTCAAAGCGTCAACTGTAAATGTAAATCTAAAAATTGATAAGGTGATTTTGTTCTCGCTAACCCTTATGAGGGCAACCATCAAGGATACTGATGGTCACAGCGAAGATTCAATTCGTTTCATTATTTAATTTTAATTTTAGTTGCAGATTTAATTTAATTTCGACTTTAAGAAAATTTTGAGAATTAAGAACTTGTGGAGAGACTGGATCAAGCTAGAAATTGTAGGGACTTACATTCAACTTGAAAAGCACAGGGACTCACATTCAACCAAAGAGGTAGCAGAGGGAATCAAAATTTAGGTACTAAATCCCGAGATAAGAACTAGAATCTAGGTACAAGTCCTGGAATGAGAATTAAAATTTAGGTACTGACCTCAAGAATTTGTATTTGCTACATTGGGAAAGAAAGTTAAAGGACTCACATCCAACCCAAGAGGTAGCAGAGGGAATCAAAATTTAGGCAGTGATTCGAAGATGAACTAAAACTTTGTTACTAGCCTCAGAATTAGGTACCGACCTCAAGAATTTGAATTTGCTACATTGAGAAGGAAAACTCAGGGACTCACATCCAACCCAAGAGGTAGTAGAGGGAATCAAAATTTAGGTACTAACCCCGAGATGGGAACTGGAATTTAGATACCAGCACCAGAATGAGAATTAGAATTTTGGTACCAACCTCAAGAATTTGAATTTGCTACATTGGGAAGGAATGCTTGGGGACTCACATCCAACCCAAGAGGAAGCGAAGGGAATCGAAATTTAGGTATTGATCATCGGAGCATTGTGAGTGCAAAAAAATTGTGGAAAGAGTGTGAAAATTTTGTGTAATATTATGTAGAGTGTGAGACTTGTGAGAACAAAAGTTGTGGAAATTTGTGTGAAGAACGTGGAATGTGTGTGAAGAATGTAGAGTGCGTAAAATTTCAAGCAAATTTGTTTACCGCTTTATGATTTTCTCTTACTATTAGGATATTTTCCAAATTTGATTATCTTTCATTTTCCTTTAACTTTAATTTTTAATTTCATTTTCTATCATACTTCCTTTGTATCATTCTTTGTTCGCTACAATTTGGGACCAATGTATGGACCTGTGACTTTTTATCAATCACACAAGCAAGGAAACAACATCTACTGAAATAAAAAACTTTACTGATTCTGCTTTAAATGTGTAGTACAACTGATCATATACTGAAAGGTATCCAAAACATCATAAGTACATTAGTGTAAAAACTGAAATCTCATGTATAATATCTTCTTTTATCTGACACGGTACATAAAGTAGTAATCATTTTTCTATCTTTTGTGATCATCTTGTGATCAAGCTAACCTTATAAGCCACGGTCCAGAACTAAAATCCCCTTATGAATACTTAGAGGTACAACTATCTTAGAGCTCGTACGAGCACAATCCCTCCAAGTTTGGGTCGGGATGATATGCAGATGACACTTTTATGTCATCCATTCTTTGTAATGTAATTGAGACTCTGCAACATGACACTCCAGGGGTGCAGTGTTTTGTTAGGTCTACTCCATTTTCCTTCAAACTTAGCACTGAACCAACTGATAGCGAAATCTTGACCGATCCTTAGAACTCTACAGGGTCATTGATCTGTATCTCTTTACCAAACAAAATATTTCTTTGGCTCATAAATGAGACTGTACGTATTTGTCTGACAAAGTTGTGATGGTCAATGTGGGGAGGAATGCAGTCCCTTTCCTCGTAAGATTTGATGAAGCAACTATTTGGAATACAACCTACTAGTAAAATATTCCATTACACCATTTTCTTAATCATTCTCTTTATCGTGTATGACATGGGATCCACCTCGTCATTTCTCAAAATTTTTGAGGGGTTCACATGCTTGTCCTTTGCAAAGTTATAACAACAACCACACTGGATGGTGATTTTGCCTTTTACATGCATCCATTTCTGTGGCTCAGAATATGTCTTCATCTTCAATAACCCAGCTCGACCTCTGTCCCTTAGATCGAATACACAGTCGAGGATCCTCTTTGCATCCCTTTTTGAAAATACCCGAGTGTGTAACTTGAGTCCTTCCAAAATATTAACAAACTTTCCTTAAAATTCCTCATAGTACTCAAATTCTCGTTTGTGGACTCTGCATATCTTTTCCAGCTTGGACCTGGGAATCTTCTGCAAGCATTAAGGTTGTTTCTCTGACTCAAGCTATGAAGTAATCCATTGTTGTTGTGACTCCGCAAACCATGGTATGTATGGATCTACATCTTGATGCTCTGCACTTCTGAACATCATGGAGGTGGTTTTATATTATTTAAATGTCTCGTAACACTCTAGGTGAAGAACGTACACTCTGGGCACTCCGTTAATGCTCTTGCTGATGGTGTCTATCTCGAGATCTCTGCATTGCATGTCGGGCATCTTACGTAAAGTTCACATGGGATCTCCAGCAGTGTAGGCTCTGCAAATATCTCTGGCTCATCCTATGTAACTGGAGGTCTGGTGGAAATCTCCCACAAAGTCTGGTCGTAAATTTCTTCCTCATGAATCAGAGTGAGCTTTGTTGCTACCTCTCTAGCTCATCTTCTTTCCAATCAATCCAAAGCTCTTTGTTTACGGCGGTTGACATTTTTGCATTGTGTCCTTCTTAATGGAACATTTAGTACTCTCTCTGTAGTAGCACTGACTAAGTCTTTTGTCGGCATCGTAATCATGGACTGTAGGTGACCAACCCTTTTCATCAAGTATTGTGTATCTGAAACTTTTTCAACCTTCTTCCATTTCAATGTAGAGTCTTCTTTAGTGCTAACTCTTAACAATGACTGTAGCCCTTTTGTTCCTCGATGGCTGACTATAATCATCAGGGGGCCCTCGTAGTATATGTTGACGTGGTCATAATCCAAGTCAAAATTTATGATGTCAACCTGGGTCACCTTCTCTTCATGAAGAACGAGATTTAAGCCTTCATTAAAAGAGAAGATTAGCCTCCATCCCAAAATTTTACTAGAGAAGAGAGAAAAACATCAGCGCATTGAAATTAAAAACAAACAAGAACAATCGTATTTAATTATTAAGTGGATTTTAAGTTACACGTATTTAAGCATTTTATTTAATTCAACTTTGCGAAGTTCAAAATTTAAACAAAAGATCTAGATGTAAGAAATTAAATTTTGTTTTATTAAAATTAATTATGTTACAAATCTTTGGACCCAGTCACAGACACTGCCCACATGGCTATTCTCGGAATAAGTATCACTTTCAAAATTCATTTGGAGAACATGAGGTTGCGTAATATTTCTTTAAATATTATCCATTGATTGATAACATGGGCCTCTCACATTGGGAATCCACTAGCTAGTAAGATCCTCATGAATAGGCCTTCTCTACCACAAATGGTCCCTCCCAAGTTGGCTCAAACTTTCCACCTATCTTGCGATGTGCAAGGATAGGTCTTCTGAGAACAAATGCAAGATCACCAACTTTGAACGTCCTTGAGTGGACCAGTTTGTAATGGGCCTACACCATCTTTGCTTGGTAAAGTTTAAAACTTTGTTGCACTTGTAACTGCTTTCCTTCAAGACTGTCTAATTCTGCAAGTCTAAGCTTGGCGCTGTCTTCTATTGTAATCTGGTTGGCAACGACAACTCTGAGAGAAGTTTGTTGAACCTACAACATAAGTACTGCCTCGAACCCATACAGGAGGGCATATGGTGTAGACTGAGTAGGAGTTTCAAACGTTGTCTTATAGGCCAACAAAGCTTCTAACAACTTCTCTTGCCATCTGCTTTATTATCATTGAATTTTTTCCTTAAAATTTGTACGAGTATCTTGTTGAAAGCTTCGGTTAAGCCGTTCACCCTGGGGTAGTAGATTTTAGAGTACCTCCAATCTATCCCATGTTTTTTTGATGAAGTTTTGATCTTGGTGCTCTTGAAAGCTAACCCGTTGTCTGAAATAACTCTACGCAGCACACCAAAATAGTAGATAATCTGATTTTTGAAAAACTGAAGAATATGTTGTGTTGTGACTTCTTGTAATGGTGCTACTTCTGTCCACCTATAGAATTAATTTGAAGTTACAAGGACAAATCTGTGTCCTTTTGAAGATGGAGGATCTATAGATCTCACTATGTATGTACCCCAACACTCAAATGGTCACGATGCAACTGTTAGATGTGGCACATTCGGAGGTTAGTGCAAGAACACCCTATGCACTTGACACTGGTGACACTTCTTATCAATGTCCGTACAATCTACTTGCATTGCTGGCTAGTAGTACCTGATACTTTTAATCTTCATCTTCATATTTGGCTCAGACTGATGAGCACCACACAATCCAGCGTGTACTTCTTTGACGATATTCTATGCTTCTGCTCTGCTTAGACATTGCAACCACATCTGATCTAACGATCTTCTATGGAGGTCATTGCCTACTAAAGCATATGATAGAGCTCTTCTCATGATGTGATATGCTACTGACTTATCATTTGGTAGGCTTCCCATTTACAAATATTCTATTAATGGCTTGCACCAATCTTTGATATCGTCAGTCATTGCAGCTATTACCTCTTCCTTTCCATGTTTGTGCAGAATGTCAATGTCAAGCTGTGACAGAACTTGACATCCTATACCATAATATCAATGGAATCCTCTTGTGGACACACCAATTCCTTAACAAGTTTGGCTAATGCTTCAGCATGAGCGTTATCTCCCTGAGGAATCCTGCATAGTGTTATAATGAGAATCTGTTCCAACAACTTCATCGTATACTGATGATATTTTTCTAATCTTGGCTTCACAATCTTGTACTGTCCGACAACTTGCTGAATGATGAGTTGTGAGTCATCATAGATGGAAATGTCTATTATGTTCATTAATATTGCCAATTCTAGTATGATGATCAAGGCCTCATATTCTGCTTCATTGTTCACGCACAAATCTATCAGGTGGTAAGAAAACCTCAACATTCTCTGATCCAGTGTAACAAAAACTAAACCATTCCCAACTTTGCTTGGTATAACTATTTGTAATCATTTATCTTTTCTTGCTAATGAAACTCCATCAAAGTACATTTCCTAACGTCTGACACTGGATGGTTCCAATTATAATATTTGTTCATCTGGAAGGTCATCATTAAGATGGGACCCAGCTGGTAGTGGGTACACTATGAGAAAATCTGCCAAAATCTGTCCTTTGATTGAGCAAAAGAGTACAACATTTACATCAAATTCCAGTAAAATCATCGACCTCCTTGTTAAACATTCAGAAAGTGTTGGTCGGGTCATCAAATATTGTAATGGATTAACTTTCAAAATGAAACCAACCTTATGAGAAAGCATGTAATGTCTGAACTTTCAGGTGGCAAAAATCAAAGCCAGACAATGCTTCTTAACTGGAGGATATTTTACCTCCAACGCTATTAGACATCAACTAAAGTAGTAAAGTTTGTTTTCCTTACCCTCATCATTGACTTGAGCTAACAGGGCTCTGAGAAAGTCTTTTAATGTCATGGTATAAAGTATCAAAGGTTTTTTGAGATTGGGGCTGCCAATACAAGAGGTTTCATTAAATATTATTTAACATCCTCAAAGGCTCGTTGGCATTTCTCATCCCAAATAAGCTTAGCGCCCTTTTTAATTAATGCTGAGAAGGACTCACACCTACTTGACAAATTAGATATAAAGAACCTCAGGTATGCCAGTTTACCTTGAATGAATCATAAATGTTTCAAGGTTTTGGGAGGCGACATTTCTAAGATAGCTTTAATCTTATCTGGGTTGATCTTAATTCTCCAATGAAAAACAACGAATGCTAGAAATTTGTTGGAGTTAACACCAAAGGCGCACTTTAAGGGATTTATCTTAAGATTATATTGTCATAATCTTTCAAAAACACTCCTTAAATTATATAGGCGGTCTATTCGTTGCTTGCTTTTGATGACCAAGTCGTCTATGTAGCACTCCACCTCGTTGTGGATGAGGTCATCAATAATCTGCTTTATAGCTCACTGGTATGTTGCTCCGGCATGCTTTAACCCAAACGACATCACTGTGTAGTAGAAGATTTTTATAGGCATTCTGAAGGCTGTAAGTACAGCATTTTCTGGAGCCATCTTGATCTGATTGTAACCTGATAATCCATCCATAAAGGAGAAAATATCATGTGTTGATGTGATGTCCACCATTAACTCTGGTATCGGTAGCTGGAATTCATCCTTTAAACATGCTTTGTTTAAGTCCGTGAAGTCGACACACACTCAAATTTTTTTGTTCTTCTTCTTAACTGGTACAACACTAGCTAACTGATCCTAATTTTCTATATATATAGATGTAGAATGCGACGTATGCAATTATATGATTAATTTCCTTAATAGTTATTCTTAATTTGTAAAAAAGCCAAAAACTTGATCCAGAACAAAAACTAGGTAAATCTTTCACTATAAAGCAAACAAGAATAAGGTTATAATATTTCAATATGAGATACTACGCAAGTATACGAATCATTATCAAGCAATAAAGAACTTTCTGATTAAGTCTCGAATATCGATCCCACATGAAAGACTAAATTTAGATAACAAAATTTTACTTAGCAATATATTCTTACATAAATTTAAGATGCTAAAATAGGAATGAAAGTTTGATTCCTTTAGTAATTTTTTATAATTAAAAATAAAGTAAGCAACTAATTAATTTAACTAAAATACTTGTAAGATGAAGGAAAAATAAATAAAATATATTTTTTCTTATTATGAATCAATGATAAATATAGAAATTTTGTTGTGGAAGTATGCTAAATTTGTTGTGCCAAATAGGAGCAATAATATTCTTTACCCTTACTAGAGATGCTATAAAGAACATTTGCTAATCTATAGAGTTTGAATAGTCTTGAAGACCGGCTAGGGAGGGAAGACACTAGCTTTCACTCTAGAGTTCCCTCCTCTCCCTCCACCTAGGGGCTAACATCTCGTATCAAAATCTAAAACTGTAAATCAAATTGAGGGCTTTAGCCTGTTACTCTAAAGCCCTCTAATTTCGCACCCTCAAAAAATTTATTTATGTATTTATTTGCACTTAGTCCCATGAACTACATTCTCATTCTTGAAATCAATATGTGATTTTAGTCATTTTTTTACTGAGACAATACCATCTCGGATCATACATGTTCTCACAAAAGGTATTAACATCTTAATTGGCCAAATCAAGAAGTAAATAAAGTGCAAGGATTCAAATCATCATAACTTCTTCCAACATTGAAGCCTAATACTTCACACAACTTCCTTTAAATATTTAATCACTTATCATTTTAAGGAAAAATATAAAGAAAACTACTCAAAATCCATGGAGAAAACCCAACCACACATGAGTTTAAAAGTAGAGATCATGCACAAAAACCAAAAATTTAAATTAAAACCAAGTGTAGTCACAAAGATAAACACTTATCTCAAATCCCCTTCACCAAATGTTTTGAAGTTCCTTTGAATTCTCTTCCTTCACTCACAATACAAACTAACACTCAAAATAAAAAGAAAAGTGGCCAGCGGCGACAGTGGCGATGGGCGACGGTTTACTTACATGGATGATGGCTGTAAACTTTGATGGGTGGCTGACCTCCTCTCTTGGAAAATCTTAGTCTTTTTTTATAAAAATCCAATGGGTGCCTTGGTGTCTCTTAAAAAAGGTGTCTCCATTTAATGAATTTTCTAAAAGTTGCCTCCTTAAAAGCCAATTGAATTAATTTTCGTGTCCTTGGTCTATTTCGCATGTTTTTATCAAGGGTTGCTTAAAAAACCTCTTAAAAAATCTGCTCAAATTAAATATATTATCAAGTAACTGCTTCTAGAACTTAAGCACAGGGTACCTGGTGGTTAGGCATGGAGCCTCTGACGTTCAGGCATCAGACTTGGGCGCTTAAGCGCCCAGTTCATTTTTGCACCTTTCTTCATTTTTGCTCTAAAGTTGACCCTTTTTCACTCCTTTTTGCATTTTCCATTGATTTTATTGTACCTAAAAGAAAAACACAAAAATTTCTTTCATTAAAGCACAATATCTCAAAAATAGGTATAAAACTGTGTATAAAAAAATTATTTATTTTAGGTGTATCAAAATCCCCAAAACTTAAGATGTTACTTGTCCTCAAGTGACCTTTTGATCTTTAAAAACAAACATAAGTAGATAATGTATATGAGTTTCTTAGGAGTTACCAAAATTTTGATGTAGAAATATAATAGTCCAATTTTGAAAAAATAGTAGTAAATGAGACCAACTTAAAATTAGAAATTTTTAATGTTACAAAATATTAAAATATGAGTTCTTATCTAATTCAAAAATATTGTAGATTTTTTGAATATAGAGTTTAGGCATTTTATTATCTCTACTTAAAAATTTTTATTAAGTATAATTTTACTCACTATATTGTATCATTAAGCTTAAGAGTTTCTCAAGTCTTATACTTTAAAAAGATCAAATGTGGAACCAATTTTTGATTAGGAACTAATCTCCAAGCTTCTCCTCCCTTTTTTCAACTTTTTTCTTCTCTCTTTCTTTTTCTTTTTCTTTTTCTTTTTTTTTCCTTTTTCTGGCAAGGATCACTATATCTGAATAGGACTTTAATGTTTTTGAATTCCACTCTTCCTTTCCTAAAACAAAGAGTTGATAATTTTCATTCACTTAAAAACATAATAATAATTTTAAAAATTAATTTCAATAAAATAAATTTAAGTTTTGAAAATAAAAGGTCTAAATTTCTAACATTTTCAAAAATACAATTTCTCATACTAAAGATTGTTACACAATACTTAGCATTTTCCACACTAAAAAAATTTTGACTTTATGTTTTTCTTCATTACTATAAATTTTAACTGAATTCCCTTATTTTTAAAAACAAAATTTTACTTACCTAATATAACTTCATATACATAATCATTTTTCAAATCAAAATCAAATTTATTTGAAATACATTTGAGAACAAATAAACTTTTAAGTTTCTTTAAGATTTTTCATCCCCTCAAACTTAAATTTTTAATAGAAATAAAACATTTTAGCATCATATATAATTAAGCAAGAATGAAAACTAACTATAACATGTTTGTAGGAATTTTCATATCCTAAATATGCACGTACAAAAATTAAAAACAGGAGTAAAAATTTAATTGAACAAATTTCTTTTTCTTAGAATACAGAGATTCATCAGACTTTTATGTAGTGGAGTATAACATAAAAGCAAATAAACACACTAACAAACAAACACAACTACAACATAAATAAAAATAACTAGTAGTAAATTAAAATTTTAAACATGTAGCTTTAAGTAACAAGTTAGCTAAATTCTATACCTTTCTGAAATTCCAAAATTAAGTTCAACAAACACTAACTAAATACAACAACATAATTAAAACAATTACTACCACTTAAACATACTAACTATGCACAAAAATAAAAATACATCACAGTAGGTGTACGAAACAAAACACATCATAACAAAAACTAATAGTCTCTACAATCACAACTAAAAACATAACAAAAAGTACAGAATACTAGTACCAACAACAGTTCGTAACACACAAAAACTACAAACATAAATCAGAACTAAAGATCCAAACTAATCATCACCCTCTTCATCATCACTATCGTCACTACGCCAAACAACTGTAGGCTCATATGGTGAATATTTGGGTTCTGATTACCTTTATTGAGATGCTCCATAGTTATGTTGTATTCTTCCACATAATCATTTCGTCTCTTCATGTACCCATCCATATGATATGCAAAATACTCTTAAGTTTAATACCTTATCTAAAGTGTAGTTGAAATTGTCCAAAATCCTCAATTATAATTGTTTCTGACCCCGTGATGTAGAAGCTTGTAATGTAGAAGCTCGTGAAGTAGAGGTAGCAGAACTGCTGGAGAATCCACCCTTTCAATCAAAAATGGAATGATGTGAATAAGTCTTCACATTTACACTGGTAATGGGCTTTAGTGGCTATATGATCTCCTTCCAGCTGTCATATCTAACACCAGCCTGTTCGCATAAAGAAAAGATCAAGGATGCAAATCCAATTCCAGCAGTAGTAACAATGACAACAGAACTGTTAATAACTCCATAAATAAGTCCTCTAATATCAATTGGTTTGGACTGCTGAATACAGTAGTTCAAGATTGCTCTATCTCGAGTCACTTCACTCAAATGATTTGTAGGTAGCAGACGAGCATAAATAAAATAATGTCATGCCTTTGTAGTGGCATCCAACTTTGAAGTAGAAAAGTTTACTCTTCTTTCATTTGTAATCTTCCATAACCATCTCCCTGCAGTCAAAGATGAAATAATCTCATCTAGCTCCTCCATAGTAGGACTATAGTTTGAATAAAAACACAAAGTAGTCGGGGGAAAATGATAAAACTGTTTAATTACCTTAGGAAAAAATGGTACTGTCTTCCCCCTCACTATGACTCCTTCCTCATTAACCTCCAAGAGGTTAGCATAGAACTCTCGTATCACAAAAGTCACGGCAACAACAGAAAATAACAAAAGAGCTCCCACTGGCGGCTAACAATCAACTCTTCCACAGCTCCTCCTAGATTTTTAAAGCATCGCTTAGGAATTAATTTCCTCAAATGCAGTGCATCACTATACCAATCCCGAGCTCTCAAACTGACAAATTTACTTGATTCAAATGGAGCTTTCCCCTTGCTTCTCTTCATTCTTGGTGCCATTTTCTAAAAAATGTATAACATTTAAAATAAATTCCACAATCAAATCCAAATCACTAAACTCAGCTCCTAAAAGCATAATCTAACAAATCCATGCATTTTCCACAAATTTTTCTCAAATTTTCACCATGAATAGTGATTTTTGGGTAACTCATGAATGTGCTAAAAATACATGGTGAATATAAAAAACTTTTGCATAGAAGTGAAGCTCTTACCTCAAGAAGATCAAATCAATCAATTTTTGCTTAAAATCACCAATAAATCCTCACTTAAGATGATGCCCTAGCTCTCCAAATCACAAAAACTGAAGGTAGGAGAAGAAGTTGGGAAAAAAATGGAGATTTTTTGACCTAAATTTACGCTTAAACATATCACAAAGCGCAAATGGTTCAGCGCTTAGGCGCCATTCTTTTTGTTTAGGCACCGCTTAAGCGCGGGTTTTGGCACTTAGGCATTAGTGCACAAGTTTTGATTTTTTCGATTTAAGTGAAATGCACTCCTAGCCTAAGTCAACCAACCCTATAAGTTTTCAAAACACTTTAAATAACTATTTCCTCCACTCTAATCTCTTCTCTTACTCAGGATTCACCAATATTAACTAATTCGATTCAACACAAAATAACACAAAAGTTCACACAAACAAAACATTTATATTAATTCACAAATTATTAAAAACACTTTTAAATACATAAATTCTTAATCCAAATATTCTTGGATGAGAAAATTCATAAACATAATAGTAGATCTTATGACATAAAACACACATTAGAACACTTCAACAATAATAAACACTAAACACATAAACATTAAATCACAAACTTAATGCCACTCTGTAGTCAATGGAACAAATTCTGGCCTATCGTTAGTCTTTCCTTCAGCATTTGGTATGTATATCTGAAAGAACGGACAATGATTAATAACTCTGATTGAATCTTCTTCAATCCACCTATTCTTCAAATACATTGCCTTGTTTGCTTCTTCTATAAAACTGGTATGGCTAAATTGCATCTTAAGTTGCCATCCCATATGATCCAGATGTGCGTTATCTTCCATCACTTTCGTTTCCATTGAAGCCACGTTAGCCTCAATTTTAGTGATTTTCTCAGTTATTCCTTCAATATTAATGGCTAGTAAACTGTTATATATTTCAAATTACTAATAAACTTCTTTCTCATTCCTTCCTCCTTCTTCTTCAAATTACTCTCCCAAGAAGAAATTTTTCAAAACCTCTCTCTTTTCACTTAGAATTTTAGGGTTAAATGGAGGTGTGGTGAGATTTCTCTTCATACCCCTATTTTTATTGGCTCTAAACCCATCTTAAAACTCCTAGGATGTCCTAGAATTGCTCTCACATGTTCAAGCCAATCAATTTGCGGTTAAAACCTCTAGAAACCAAATTCACACATGTTTTGTGCTTAAGCACTATTGCTCAATTTAGCACAGGTCAACTTAACGTCCAAACATTCGTTCTAACATATCTAAGTTATCTTTTAAGGTCTTAGAATAATCACTAACCCAATATATGGTCAAAATTGTACCACAATTTTCTAAATCACACACAACAACATAATAATATGAAAAAACACAGATAACTATGGAGTGCCTCCCACAGAGCAGTTGGTTTAACGTCGTCAACCTAACGTAACCAGTGATTATTCTGGTTGACCCAACATCAAAAAATCATTTAATTTAAGTTGGTTACCTAAAAAGTAGGATTTCAGCCTATGACCAGTCACTTTGAATATTTTATCAGTTTTAGGATCTTTAATATCCACAACTCCATAAGGATAAATTTTCATCACAACAAATGAGCCCATCAACTTGGACTTAAGTTTGCCCAGAAATAATCTTAACCTTGCATTATAAAGCAAAACTTGTTGGCCTGACCAAAAATTTTTAGCAAGATTCTTCCGATCATGTCACATGTTCATCTTTTTTTTGTAAATCTTAGAACTTTCATAAGATTCATTTTTTATCTCTTCACTTTCATTCAATTACAATAACCTTTTCTCACCAGCATCTTTCAAATTATAATTAAATTCCTTAATCGCCTAATATGCTTTATGCTCAAGTTCAACTAGTAAGTGACACGGCTTCCCAAATATTAGTTTGGGGGACATTCCTATAGGAGTTCTATATGCAGTCCTATAAGCCCACAAAGCATAGTCAAGTTTAGCTGACCAATCCATTTTAGTTAGATTTTCAGTCAAACTACTTGTATGAGGATGATAAGCAGTAGCAATTATATGGTTAATATGATATTTATTTAATAGTTTCTCCATTATTGCAGTTCTGAATTGAATTCCTCCATCAGTTATGATTACTCTCGATATCCCAAATCTACTATATTTGTTCTTAAAAACTTTGAGCATCACGTCGAGGTAAAGCAGCAGCTTCAATCCATTTGGACACATGGTCTACTGCTAACAAAATATATAAATTTCTAAAAGATGGTATAAATGGTCCTATGAAATCTAATCCCCAAACATTAAATATCTCAATTTCAAGCGCATAATTGAGGGGCATCTCATTCCTCCTAGAAATATTGCCTACTCGTTGACATCGATCACAAAATAAGCATTAACATCTCTAAAAATTGTAGGCCAATAAAATTTAGATTGTAGAATTTTGTATGCCGTTAACATCTCTAAAGATTGTAGGCCAATAAAATCTAGATTGTAAAATTTTGTATGTTGTTCTATCAACACCAAAATGTCCCCTAAAATTAGAATTATGACATTTTTAGATAATTTCATCAAATTATTCTAAATGCACACATCTTCAAATAATAAGATCCTTTCCTTGTTTATATAAAAATAGGTCATCCCAAAAATAAGTCTTTGCTTCATATACAAATTTCCTCTTCTGTTGGTATGTCATTTCATATGGTAGAATATCACTAATAATGAAGTTCATAATGTCAACATACCATGGAACACACCACTCATTAACATTGAATAATTCTTCATCTGGAAAATGTTCATTAATTTCTTTTTCAAAATAGAGTGGTTTTTCTAATTTAAGCCTAAACAAATGACCAACAATTTGATTCTCAACTACCTTCCTATCTATTATCTCAAAGTTAAATTCTTGCAAAAGAAGAACCCATCTTATTAATCTTGATTTTGCATCCTTTTTTTCATTAAAAACTTAATAGCAGAATGATCTATAAGCACTATACACTTAGTTCCAATTAAGTATGATCTAAATTTTTCAAAAGCATATACTACTGCTAATAACTCTTTCTTAATTATTGTATAATTAATTTGAGCTTCATTAAGAATTCTACTAGCATAGTAGATAACCTTGAAAATCTTATCATGCTTTTGTCCTAAAACTGCTCTAATAGCATAATCACTAGCATTGCACATTAATTCAAAAGATTTTCCCTCATTTAGTGAAACAATAATTGGTGCAGTGACTAATTTTTCTTTTAATAATTCAAAAGCTTTTAGGCACTCTTTATCAAAATTAAAAATTACAACTTCTTCAAGTAAATGGCATAGAGACTTAGCAATTTTTGAAAAGTTTTTAATATAACGCTTGTAGAATCTAGCATGTCCTAAGAAATTCCTAATTTCCTTCACACTTGTTGGGTAAGGTAAATTAGCGATCAATTTAATTTTTGTAGGGTCTACTTCCATACTATTTTCTGAAATTTGATGTCCCAAAACTATTCCTCCTGCTACCGTAAGTTGACATTTTTCTAATTAAGGGTTAAGTTTTTTTCTTCACAGCGCTTAAGAAATTTTGATAAATGTTCTAAACATGATTTAAATGAAGTTCTAAACACTAAAAAATCCTCCATAAAAACTTCAATCCCTTTTTTAATTAAGTCACAAAAAATAGTCATCATGCATCTTTGAAATGTAGCATGTGTATTACATAAACCAATGGGCATTCTTCTAAAAACAATGTACCATATAGACTAGTAAAATTTATTTTGTCTTGATCCTCAGGATCTATTTGTGTTTGGTGATAACCGGTATATCCATCCAGAAAACAAAATTAGTTCTAGAAAGGGTAGTGGAAAATGATCTTTCCTAGTGGCGAGATTTAATTTTCTATAATCAATTTGCCATCCTGTGACTTGTCTTGTTGGTATTAACTCATTATGTTCATTCAAAGTCACGATCACTCCTCCTTCTTAGAAATGCAGTGAATTGGACTAACTCATGCACTATCTGAAATAGACTCGATAATTCCAGCATCTAATCACTTTAGAATTTCTTTCTTAACAACTTATTTCATAATAGGATTCAAACTCCTTTGAGGATCAGACCGTGGTTTACAGTTCTCTTCCATATGAATTCTATGCATACAAATTGAAGGATTGATTCCTTTTAAATTAGCAATTGTCAATTCAAAGACTTTCTTATAACTCTTTAAAATTTTCATCAAACTCTTTTCTTCTTCGGTAGTTAATTTTGAGGAAATTATAACAGCTTATGTAGAGGAATCACCTAAAAATGCATACTTTAAATTTTTAGCAAGTAACTTCAACTCAAGCTCGGGAGATTTTTTAAATAATGGACAAAAAGATGTATCTTTATCTTTTGTGTCCAAAACTTCAAAACTTTCTCGAACATAGTTTGAATCTTCCTTAAATAAATCTTCATATTTATCTAATTCATCTTCTTGCTTGTGTTTCAACTCTTTCATCTCAGATTTTTATTCATAAGCTATTTTGAAATGACATTCACTTAAGTTTCTTATAACATCCATTCTATAACATTCATCAACTTTACTTTTTGCAGGGTATTTCATTGATTTGGAAATATTAAATGTAACTATTTGATAATTGATGCACATAGTTAATTCTCATTTCTACACATCTATCATTGCTCCTCCTATGGCTAGGAAAGGTTTCCTCAAAATGATAGGCATCTTTTTATCTTCCTCCATATTCAACACAATAAAATCAACAGGAAAGATAAATTGATCCACTTTCACTAGGACATCTTCTATAACTCATTTAGGATAGGTTATTGATTGATCTACTAATTGTAGAGTTATAGTAGTAGGGGTTATTTATCCTAATCTAAATCTTTTAAATATTGATAATGGTATAAGGTTGATGCTTGCTCCTACATCACATAAACCTTTCTCATAAAATCTGTCTCCTATTGCACATGGAATTGTAATGCTACTAGGATCTTTAAGCTTTTCACGAAGCTTTTTCTGAATTATAGCACTGCACTCATCTCTAAGTGCATTAGACTCATTATCTTCAAACTTCCTTTTCCTGTTAAAAATATCCTTTATGAACTTCACATAGCTTGACATTTGTTCTAGAGCTTCAGTAAATGGAATATTAATTGTAAGCTTCTTAAAAATTTCTAAAAATTTTAAAAATTACTTATCTAACCTTTGTTGTCGAAGCTTCTGAGGAAATGGAGATGGTGATTTTTTCAAAACAACTTTATACGGAGAAATAGGTCTCTCTAAAACTTTCGGAGCATCCTCTTTTGGTTCTTCAATCTCTTCTCTCTCTACTTCAGTCTCTTTTTGAACTCTACCTTCCAATTCTCTTCCGCTTCTTTTAGATTTATTTCCATATTACTAGGAAGTGTTCCTTGGGATCTATTACTTAAAAAATTTTCTATTTGTCCCAATTGATTCTTAATATTTTTAATTGTAGCTCCTTGACCTTGTAACTAATTTCTCATTTGTAACACCACTTCTTTTATAAACAACTTCTTCTCCTTAAATTATGGATTAATGTTAAAACCTAGATGATAAGTAGGTCTATAATTACTATTCCCTAGGTTGTTCCAGTTTCCCAATGGTTTTACTGATTATTACCACTAGTAGTATTATTCCAATTGAAGGTGGGATGGTTCTTCCAACCTGGGTTATAATAGTTTGAGTATGGGTTATTCTGCTTATTGTTTATGGCATCCAAATTTTCTAATAATGATTGAAAATCTACCATTTGGCCTAATGACATCTTCAATCATAGGAATTGGTTGAGAAAAATTCATTCCAAATTGATCTAACTTCCTCGAAATTGCTGCAACTTAATTTGCTAGCATGGCAAAAGCATCAGTTTCTTGAATATTGTCTACTTTCTTAAGATTTACCTATTCAGAAGGCCATTAAAAATTATTTGTAGCCAACTCTTCAATTAAAGCATAATCGTCATGAAATGGTTTTGACATCAATGAACCACCAGCAGCGGCATCGATAATGGATCTAAGATATTCAGCTAATCCATTATAAAAAGTTTGAATTATTAACCAATCTGGTATAACATGGTGTGGACACTTTCTTAAGTGTTCTTTAAATTGTTCCCATGCTTCATAAATAGATTTCCCTTCAAAATCACAAAAATATGTAATATCAGTTCTAAGTTTCACAATTTTTTATGGTGGAAAATATTTAGCAACAAATTTCTACCTTAAATCACGCCAAGTTCTAATTGATCCAGGTGATAATGAATGTAACCATATCTTAGCCTTATCCCTCAGAGAGAAAGGAAATAATCTAAGTCTTATAGCATCATCTGATACACCATCATATTTAAACGTAACACACAATTCCAAAAAATTGGCAAGATGTAAATTTGGATCTTCAGTTGGTGCTCCTTGATCCCCGATAACTGCTTATATGCAGTAGTATAAGAATAATTCTGATTATATTTTTCACTTATATTTTCTTATTTTGCAACAAAACCAAAAACTTGATCCTGAAGAAAAATAAAAATTTAACTTTTAGTTTATATTGTGATACTACGCAAGTATACACATCATTATCAAGTAATATAGGAATTTTTTATTAAGACCAGAATATCGAACCCATNTATATATACATTGTGATACTACGCAAGTATACACATCATTATCAAGTAATATAGGAATTTTTTATTAAGACCTGAATATCAAACCCACAGGAAGATTATGCAATATGTACTTTTTAGAAAGTTTTTCTTTTTTCAAAAAGATAATTACTTAAACTAAAATTGATTTTTATAGGAATTTAAAATTAATTTTTTTTTGGTATTTTTGATATTTTAACGAAATAGTAAAAAATATNGTACTTTTTAGAAAGTTTTTCTTTTTTCAAAAAGATAATTACTTAAACTAAAATTGATTTTTATAGGAATTTCAAATTAAATTTTTTTTTGGTATTTTTGATATTTTAACGAAACAGTAAAAAATACNTATGCACTTTTTGGAAAACTTTCTATTTTTAAAAAGATAATTATTTAAACTAAAGACATTTTTGTAATAAAGCAAGTTTAAATATTTTTGGTAATTTTAATATTTTGACAAAAAAGAACACAAACTTAAAAAGATAACTCGAGTTTTTGTAGAAGAAAATCACTAAATATGAAAATATCTTTCTCCTTATCATGAATCAGTAATAAGTATAGGAATTCTGTTGTGGATGTATGCATATTGTGTGTGCCAAATATGAGCAATAATATTCTTGACCCTTACTAGAGATGTTATAAAGGACATTGGCTAATTTAAAGTTTGAATAGTTCTGAAGACCAGCTAGGTAGGGAAGATACTAGCTCTCACTCTAAAGTTCCCTCGATTCCCTCCTTAAAGTTTGAATAGTTCTGAAGACCGGCTAGGCAGGGAAGATACTAGCTCTCACTCTAGAGCAAAGTTTGAATAGTTCTGAAGACCGGCTAGGCAGGGAAGATACTAGCTCTCACTCCAGAGTTATCTGAAAGACCGGCTAGGCAGGGAAGATACTAGCTCTCACTCTAGAGTTCCCTCGATTCCCTCCACCAGGGGGCTAACACGACTAGGCAAGGAAGATACTAGCTCTCACTCTAGAGTTCCCTCGATTCCCTCCACCTGGGGGCTGACAGGGAAGATACTAGCTCTCACTCTAGAGTTACCTCGATTCCCTCCACCTGGGGGCTAACATTCTCTCATCAGAACCTAAAACAATAAACCAAGTTAGGGGCTTTAACCTGTCACTTTAAAGTCCTCTAACTTTACATCCTTCAATGAATATTTCCCTTTTTATTTGCACTCAATCATATGAGATACATTCTCATTCATACAACCTCATGTGATTCTTTCTAATTGTTGACTGAGACAATACCGGGCATGTTCTCATAACAAATTTTAACATCTAGATTGGCCAAATCAAGAAGTAAATGAAGTACATTATTTAAATCATCATAACTTCTTCCAACATTAAAGATCAATACTCTCCACAACTTCCATCCAACACTTAATTACTCATCATTTTAAGAAGAAAGATAAAGAAAAATACTTAGAATCCATGGAGAAACAAAACCATACTTTAGTTTAAAAGTAGAAATCATTGTCAAACCAACAATAAGTCTCAATTAAAACCAAATTGAGTCTAAAACAAAAGATAAAAACTTATCTCAAGTCCTCCACCAAACTCTTGAAGTTCCTTTGTATCTCTTCTCTTTTACAATACTCTCAATATAAAACTAAAATAAAAGAAAGGATAAATATGTGGTGCCTGAAAATCTCTCTAACTAACTCCCCAATTTTTGAACTTTCAAAACTTTTCCAGTACTTTCAGGACCTCTTTCAAAGTCCCAATCTTCTTTCTTTTATAATTCTCCAAAAGTGCTTTGGTATCTCTTCAAAATGTGACTTGATTCGATGTATTCCCAAGGAGATGCATCCTTTTGCAATAATTTTTGTCCATGGTGGTTGTAACCACCTATTAAGCCAATATGTGCCTCTAAAACCTCTTCAAAACTTTCAAAAACTGAATTTACTCATCCAATAACTGCCACTGGCACTTAAGCGTGGGGCCTATGGGGCTTAGGCGCAGCTTTCTCTGTTTACCTAGTGCATAAGCGCCAGATCTAGCGCTTAGTAGCCAAAACACTTTTGCACATTTTTCACCTATTTGCTCAAAATTTGATCCTTTTTCACTCCTTTAAGCATTTTTCACCTTTTTACCTGCATCTAAAAGAAAAACACAAAAATACCTTCCATTAAAGCACAATATCTCAAAAATAGGTATAAAAATGTGTTTAACAATACTATATATTTTAGGCATATCAAAATCCTCCCAACTTAAAATGTTACTTGTCCTCAAGTGACACTTCAATCTTTAAAAACTAAATATGTATGATATGTATATGAGTTTATTTAGGAGTTATTAAAATTTAGATTTAGAAATATAGTCGTCCAATTTAGAAAAAAATATTTAGTAAATGAGATCAACTTAAAGTTTAGAAATTTCTAATGTTAAGAAAGATGAAAATATAAGTTCCTATCTAATTCAAAAATATTGCAAGTCTTCCAAATTTAGAATTTAGTTCTTTTATTATCTCCACATAAAAATTTTTATTAAGAATGATTTTATTTACTATTTTTTATTTATAAGCATAAGATTTTCTCAAGTCTTACACTTTAAAAAGATCAAATGTAGAACCAATTTTTTATTAGACTCTAATCCTCAAGCTTCTCATCCCTTATATTTTTTTTCTTTTTCGTTTTCTTTTCTCTTTTTTTTTTCTTTTTCTCTTCTTTTTTTTTCTTTTTCTCCTTTTCTTTTCTTTTCTTTTTAGGCAAGGATTACTATAACTGGATAGACCTTTAATAATTTTGAATTTGACTTTTCTTTTCCTAAAACAAAGTCTTGATATAAAACTTTTACTTATAAAATATAATGATAGCTTTGAAAATTATTTTTAATAAAAGAAATTTAAGTATTAAAAATAAAAGTTTAAATTTCTAAAATTTTAAAAAATTCAATATTTCTCACTAAAGATAGTTGCTTATATTAATCATTTTCTACCTAAAAATTTTTAACTTAAAGTTTTTCTTCATTACTTAAAATTTTAACTAAATTTTCTTAATCATTTCTAAAATCAAATTTTACTTCCTAAAAACTTTTAACTTAAAGTTTTTCTTCATTACTCAAAATTTCAACTAAATTCTCTTACTTATTTCTAAAATCAAATTTACTTCCCTAATATAACTTCATATACATGATCAATTTTTCTTTTGCAATCAAATTCACTTGTAGTTCATTTAAGAACAAATAAAATTAAAGTTTTGAAAATATTTTTCATCCCCCCCAAACTTAAATTTTTCTTCATATTAAACAGTTTAGCATCAAATATATATAAGAAAGAATGAAAATAATAATAACATGCTTACAAGAGTTTTTATGCCCTAATGATACAAGTATAAAACTAAAAATAGGAGTAAAATTAATTTTGAGCAAATTTTTTAATATTTTCATTTCAATTTAACATGTAGAGATTCAATAGACTTCTAAGTAGTGAGTATAAACATAAAAGCAAACTAACACACTAACTTGACTTCACAATATCAACATAAAAACAAACTCACAAACATGATAAAAGAAAAATACAGGGTAGCAGTTTCCTAAGTTTCAAATTTAAACTTTACGCTAGCACGGTTTTCAAATTTACAAAAGACATAGAATTAAGTTAAGTTCTAAACTAACTAAATCACAAAACTCAAACCAATTACTACCCTATAATTTTAAAACAAACTACTAACTAACATAAGCATTACAGTACAATAAAAAATACAAGTCTCACACATCACAATATCTAAACAAGTAAACAAACATGTCTTAAGTCCAAAACATGAGAACACATCACATCACATAGTTCAAATCAACACACAGATAAAAATGTAGCAAGCCCAGACCACATAGTTCATGTCATATTACAATCATAAAATAAATATCTCAGTTCTACTCTTCATCCTCTGAATCACCATCCCAAACTTCTGCATGCTCATAATCAAGGTATCTAGGATATGGAGGAAATTGCACTTCTTGGTTACCCCTAATGACGCTCTCCAAAGATGAGTAAAATTTCTCTTCATAATCACTTTTTCTCCTATTATACCTTTCAGTATGCTCTACAAAACGCTCTAAATTTTGTACCCTATTAGTGGTAAACTTAATATTATCCATCATCCTCTGCAATAATTGATCTTGGGTCTCAGTAGACTCACCTCTAGATGTAGAAGCATGTGAGGTTGATGGTCTAGATGAAGAAGCAGCAGAAGTAGAAGTAGCAGACGTCTCCATTCCATAACTCCTAGAAAATCCTCCTCTCCAGCCAAAAAAATGAATGCTCAGAATAAATCTTCACATTCACCTTAGTGATGGGCTTTAGAGGTAAAAACACTTCCTCCCAGTTATCATATTTAACTCCAGTCAGCTCACACAAAGAAAAGATCAAGGAAGAAAATTTTAGACTTGCAGAAGTAACGGTAGTGGCAGAAGCGATGATAGTCTGACAAATTAAAGCTCATATTCTGATGAGCTTTCCTTCTTGGATACAATAATTTAACGTTGTTCTCTCTCTGATCACTTCACTGAGATGATTTGTTGGTAGCGGACAAGCAGAAATAAAATAATGTCAGGACTTTGAAGGTGCACATAACTTTGAAGTTGGGAAGTTGACTCTATCTCATTAGTAATCTTCCAAAGTCCTCTCCCAATAGTAAAGTAAGAAATAATCTCGTCTAACTCCACTTCAGTCAGACTATAACGTATCAGGTGGCAAATGATAAAGCAATTTGATTACCTTAGGTGAAATAAGAACCAACTTTCTTCGAACCATGACTCTATTATCTTTAGCCTCAGGGAGGTTTGCATAGAACTCCCTAACAACAGAAATAACCACCACAGCAAAGAGACAACAGATTTGTTCCCACTGTCGGCCAAAGATCAAATCCTCTACGTCTCCACCTGGATTCGTAAAACACCTCTCCTGAATCAGTTTTCGTGATTACAACGCATCACTGTACCAATTCTGAGCCTTCAAACTAATAAATTTACTTGAATGGAAAGGGCTCTTTCCTTTGCTCCTCTTCATTCTTGGTACCATTCTACAGGTTTTATAAATTCCAAAAATAACTTCAAATATAAAGTCTAAATTACTAAACTAAACTTCCAAAGTATAATCTACACTTCCCATGCAATTTCCATAGATCTTTTTCTCATTTTCACCATGAATAGTGAATTTTCAAATTTCTCTAAATGTGCTCAAAATACATGGTGAAAATCCAAAATTTTTGCGTAGCAATAAAGCTCTTACCTCAAGGAACTTGTATCTAGCAAATTTCACTTGATTTGACCAAGAAATCTTAACTTTTGATGTGCCTAGCCTTCCAAAATCGCAATTTTGAGAGGTTGAAGGTGACGATGGTGACTTTTTGGCCAAAATTTTACTTTTAACCGTTCGTGAACCGGTTTTCGTGAACCGCCGCTTAGGCACNTTTTTGGCAAAATTTTTACTTTTAACCGTTCGTGAACGGGTTTTCGTGACCCGCCGCTTAGGCACGGGTAAGTGGCGCTTAGGCGCCTGCCTCTTGAGCTGGCTCGCACTTAAGCGCGAGATGTGGCGCTTAGGCGCCATTGCACAATTTTTCAAATTAAAGTAAAACCACTTGTCTGAGGATGATAAGCATAGCAATTCTATGATATATATGATATTTCTTTAATAACTTCTCCATTATGGCATTTCTGAAATGACTTCCCCCATAAGTAATGATAACTCTCGGCATCCTAAATCTACAAAATATGATCATTTTCAAAAATTTTACAACACTTTGAGCATCACATCGAGGTAAAGCAACAACTTCTATCCATTTGGATACATAGACCACTGCTAGCAGAATATATAAATTTTTGAAAGATGGTATAAATGGTCTCATGAAATCGAATCCCCAAACATCAAATATTTCAACTTCTAGCATATAACTGAGGGGCATCTCATTTCTTTTAGAAATATTGCTTACTCGTTGACATCTATCACATGTTTTGATATAAGCATTAACATCTCTAAAAATTATAGGACAATAGAATCCAAATTGTAAAATTTTGTATGTTGTTTTATCAACTCCAAAATATCCCCCAAAATCAGAATTATGACATTTTTGGATAATTTTATAAGTTTCTTCTAGTGGTACACATCTTTGAATAACTAGATCTTTTCCTTGTTTACATAAAAATGGGTCATCCAAAAAATAAGTCTTAGCATCAGAAATAAATTTCCTCTTTTGTTGGTATGTCATTCCATAGGGTATAATATCGCTAACATTAAAGTTCACAATGTCGGCAAACCATGGAACACACCACTCATTAATAATGTACAAATTTTCATCTAGAAAATGTTCATTAATTTCTTTTTCAAAACAGAGTGGTTTTTCTAACTCAAGCCTGGACAAATGAACATCAATTTGATTTTCAGTCCCATTTCAATCTACTATTTCAAAATCAAATTCTTGTAAAAGAAGAATCTATCTTATAAGTATAGGTTTAGCATCCTTCTTTTTACTTAATAGCAGAATGATTTGTATGCACTACACAATGAGTTCCAATTAAATATGATCTAAATTTTACAAAATCATATACTATTGCTAATAACTCTTTTTCAATTGTTGTATAATTGATTTGAGTTTTGTTAAGAGTTTTAGTAGCATAGTAAATTACTTTAAAAATTTTATCATATATTTGTCCTAAAACAGCTCCTATAGCATAATCACTAGCATCACACATCAATTCAAAAGATTTTCCCCAGTTTGGTGAAACTATAATTGGTGCTGTGATTATTTTTTTTAGTAAATTAAAATCTTTTAGGCATTCCTTATCAAAATTAAAAATTGCATCTTTATCTAGTAAATGGCATAAAGGCTTAGCAATCTTTAAAAAATCTTTAATATATCGCCTGTAGAATCCAACATGTCCTAAAAAACTCCTAATTTCCCTTACATTTGTTGGATAAGGTAAATTAGCGATCACTTGAATTTTAGCAAGATCTACTTCCATACCATTTTCTGATATTTGATGACTTAATACAATTCCTCCTGCTACCATAAATTGGCATTTTTCCCAATTAAAAACTAAATTTGTTTCTTTACAGTGCTTAAGAAATTTAGATAAATATTCTAAACATGAGTCAAATGAAGTTCCAAACAATAAAAAATCATCCATGAATACTTCAATCCCTTTTTCAATTAAATAAAAAAAAATTGCTATCATACATCTTTGAAATGTAGCAGGGACATTACATAAACCAAAGGGCATCCTTATAAAAGAAAAAGTACCATAAGGACTGGTAAAAGTTATTTTCTCTTGATCCTCAGGAGATATTTGTATTTGGTGATAACCGGATCCAGAAAACAAAAGTATTTATGCCCAACTAGTCTATCCAGCATTTGATCTAGAAAGGGTAGTCTATCCAGCATTTGATCTAGAAAGGGTAATGGAAAATGATCTTTCCTAGTGGCAAGATTTATTTTTCTATAATTAATGCATATTTTCCACCCTTTAACTTGTCTAGTAGGTATTAATTCATTATGTTCATTCACAGTTACAGTTACTCCTTCTTTCTTAGGAACGCAGTGAATTGGACTAACCCATGCACTATCCGAAATACCATAGATAATTCCAGTATCTAACCACTTTAAAATTTCTTTCTTAACAATTTCTTTCATAAAAAGATTCAGCTCTTTGAGGATCAGCCCTGGGTTTGTAGTTCTCTTCCATATGAATTCTATGCATACAAATTGAAGGATTGATTCCTTTAATATCAGCGATTGTCCATCCAAAGGCTTTCTTAAAATCTTTCAAAATTTTAATCAACCTTTCTTCTTCTTCCATCGGTAATTTTGAGGAAATTATAACTGGTAAAGTAGAGGAATCTCCTAAAAAGGCATATTTTAAATGTTCAGGAGGTAACTTCAACTCAACTTCTGAAGGTTTTTCAATTGATGGACAAAATAATTTATCTTTGTCTATCGTGTCTAAAATTTCAAAACTTTCTCCAACATAGTTTGAATCTACCTTAAAAAGTTCTTCACATCGATCTAATTCCTCTTCTTGCTCGTGTTCAAAATATTTTCCTTCAGATTTTTCTTCAAAAGTTGTTTTGAAATGACATTCACTTAGATATATTATAACATCTATCCTATAACATTCATCATCTTTACCTTTTATAGGATATTTCATTGAACTTGAAATATTGAAAGTAACAGTTTGATCATTGACGTGCATTATTAATTTCCCTATCTGCACATCTATGAATGTTCTTCCTGTGTCTAGGAAAGGACTCTCAAAAATGATAAGTATCTCTTTGTTTTCCTCCATATCTAACACAATGAAATCAACAGGAAAGAAAAATTGATGCACTTTCACTAGGACATTTTCTATAACTCCTTTAGGGTATGTTATCGAACGATCTGCTAACTACAGAGTTACAGTAGTAGGGGTTATTTCTCCTAATCCAATCTTTTAAATATTGATTATGGCATAAGGTTAATGCTTGCACCTAAATCACATAAAGCATTCACATAAAATCTGTCTCCTATTGCACATAGAATTGTAAAGCTACCAGGATCTTTAAGCTTTTCAAGAAGATTTTTCTGAAGTATAGCACTGCACTCCTCACTAAGTGCAAAAGTCTCATTATCTTCAAACATGCTTTTTCTATTGAGAATATCCTTCATAAACTTTACATAGCTTGACATTTGTTCTAAGGCTTCAGTAAGTAGAATATTAATTATAAGCTTCTTAAATATTTTAAGAAATTTTGAAAATTGCTTATCCAACTTCTGCTGATGAAGTCTCTGAGGAAATGGAGGTGGTGGTTTTTCCAAATCAATTTTTAGTGGATAAATAGGTCTTTCAGAATCTTTTGGAGCGTCCTCCTTTGATTCTTCAATTTCTTCTCTCTTAACTTCAATTTCTTTTTGAACCCTACCTTCTAACTCTCTTTCGCTTCTAAGTTAAACGACTTTTACTTGCTCTTTATTCTAGTCTTTTGGATTTGATTTAGTATTACTAGGAAGTGTTCCTTGAGATCTATTACTTAATGAATTTTCAATTTGCCCAAGTTGATTCTCAATATTTCTAATTTTAGCTCCTTGACTTTGTAATTGATTTCCCATTTGTAACACCACTTCTTATATAGACAGCTTCTTCTCCTTAATTTGTGTATTACTGTTGAAACCTGGAGGATAAGTAAATCTATTAGTATTATTCCCTTGATTGTTCCAGTTTCCCAATGATTTTACTTAGTTGTTCCCCCATTGCTGATTAATAATACCCGAACTATTGTTTGAGTTAAATTTGGGATGATTTTTACAACCTGGGTTATAATAATTTGAATATGGTTATTCTACTTGTTATTTATGACATTCAAAGTTTCTAATGATGCTTGAGAATCTACCATTTAGCCAAATGAGTTCTCTTCAATCATGGAAATTGGTTGAGAAAATCTCATTCCAAGTTGGTCTAAATTCCTTGAAAATTGCAGCAACGTGATTTGCTAACATAGTAAACGCATCAGTTTCACGTTGGTTATATTCTTAGGATTCACCCTCTTAAAAGGCCATTAAAAATTCTTGGTAGCCATTTCTTTAATTAAAGCATAGGCGTCATGAAATGGTTTTGACATCAATGAACCACCAACAGCGACATCGATCATTGATCTAAGAGACCCAACTAATACATTATAAAAAGTTTGAATTATTAACCAATTTAGAATAGCATGGTGTGAAAACTTTCATAAGAGTTCTTTAAATCTTTCTCATGCTTCATAAATAGATTCCCCTTCAAACTCATAAAAAGATGTAATATCATTTCTAAGCTTTACAGCTTCATAAATAGATTCCCCTTCAAACTGATTAAAAGATGTAATATCATTTCTAAGCTTCCCAGCTTATGGTGGAAAATATTTAGCAAGAAATTTTTGTGCTAAATCACCCCAAGTTCTGATAGATCTAGGTGCTAATGAATTCAAACACATATTAGCTTTATCCCTCAATGATAAAAGAAATAACCTAAGTCTTATGGCATCATCTGATACACCACGTATTTAAATGTAGCGCACAATTCTAGAAAATTGGCAAGATGTAAATTTGGATCTTCAATTGATGATCCCCCAAATTGATTATTTGATACCATTAGGATAATAGCAGGTTTAAACTCAAATAAATTAGCCACTACAGTAGGTTTTTGAATACTACAATGAAGTTCATCTACAGTATGGTTGGCATAATCCCTTAAAGGTCTAAATTATTGATGAATTTCAGCATTTTGATCATTTTGGTTTGCCATTTCTGTAATTTTTTTAGATTTTTCAAGATTTTTAATTTTTTGGGTTTTTTTTTATTTTTCTAACATTTCTCTCTAATTCAGAATCGTAGGGCACTAGTCCTTTAGAACCTGAACTACGCATAAACTAACATAAAATAAAATAAAACTAAACACACAAAAAAATAAAATACAATAACTTAAAGTTTAAATAAGACTTTCTAAAAATAGAAATTTACTTTTAAATCAATAGATTCTTTAAAATTTTCACTTCACTTCCCCGACAATGGCACCAAAAACTTGATCCCCGATAACTGCTTATATGCAACAGTGTAACAATAATTTTGATTATATTTTCACTTATATTTCCTTATTTTGCAATAAAACCAAAAACTTGATCCTGAAGAAAAATAAGAATTTACCTTTTAATTTATATCGGGATATTAGGCAAGTATACATATCATTATCAAGTAATACAGGACTTTTTGATTTAGACCTGAATATTGAACCCACAGGTAAGATATGCAATATGCACTTTTTGGAAAACTTTCTATTTTTAAAAAGATAAAGACATTTTTGCATTAAAGAAACTTTAAATATTTTTGGTAATTTTAATACTTTGATAAAAACAGTACAAAATAAAAAAGATANATATATATATATATATACATTTATACATATACATATACATACATACATATATATATATATATACATATACATAGATATCTAAATACATACATACAGATACACATACATTCACATATAGATACATACATACATACAGACATATACATACATACATACAGACATATACATATACACATTCAAACATACATACATTCATACATACATACATACATACAGATACATACAAACATATATACAGATATATAAATATATATACATAGATATATANGTATGTATGTATATGTATGTATGTATCTATATATATGTATGTATGTATATGTATGTATGTATATATATATATATATATAGGTATGTATGTAGATGTATGTATGTATATATATATATGTATGTATGTATATGTATGTATGTATATTTATATATGTAGGTATATATATGTATGTATGTATGTATATATATATATATGTATGTATATATATATGTATGTATGTATATATATATATATATGTATGTATATATAGATACATATATACATATATATGTATGTATATATATAGAGATATACATATATACATATATATGTATATACATGGAGATATACATATGTACATATCTATGTATATATATAGAGATATACATATATATATATATGTATGTATATATATATAGATAGATACATATATATATATATATATGTATGTATATATATAGATAGATACATATATTCATGTATGTATATATATAGATATATACATATCTATATATCTATATATATAGATATATACATATCTATATATCTATATATATAGATATATACATATCTATATACCTATATACATACATATATACATATCTATATACATATATACATACAGAAATTCATATCTATATACATATATACAAACATATATACATATCTTTATACATATATACATACATATATACGTATCTATATTCATATATACATACATATATACATATCTATATACATATATACATACATATATACATATCTATATTCATCTATACATGCATATATACATATCTACCTACATACATACATACATACTTACATACATACATACATATCTACATACATACATACATGTATACATATATACATATCTACATACATACATACATGTATACGTATATACATATCTATATACATACATACATGTGTACATATATACATATGTATATACATATCTATATACATAAATACATATGTATATACATATCTATACATATGTACATACATATGTATATACATATCTACATATCTACATATGTATATACATATGTATCTTATATGTATATATCAAACAGAGTCGTTTAACCGGGTATCTCTTTCGAGACTTATCCTAACAAATCTTTATATATATATATATATATATATATATATATATATGTAAAATATA
>JXCR01073744.1:74646-102290 GCA_002079205.1 Phalaenopsis hybrid cultivar | reverse complement strand
ATTTTATAATAATTCTGTTGTCTTAGATTTGTAAACTTCCACATAATTTGATAAATTCCACGTAGATTAGCTATGTACTTTGATTCAAAGTTTTGTTGATAATAAACAAGGCTTTTAAAGTTTGAACAGATTGGATCGATTGGTTTGAATATGAACCGATCATGCCTCCAGTTCGGTTAGCCTAAAAAATCAGTTTTGCATTAAATCGATGAGAAGCAGGGTTCGACTGTTGAGCCGTCAAAATGATCTCAATTCATGGAACCGTTTAGCTCAAATTTTGTNAACTACAAAAGGTTATCCAGCAAAAAGACGAGCAAATAGAGTACATGCAAAAGAAGATGGAGGAAATGATTGCTGCCAATATGACCTTACAGAGTTATCACAGGCTATTTTTTGTGATGAAAGTTTATCCCTATAGAGCTGTGGATATCAAAGATCCTAAAATTGAAAAAATATTTAAAGTGAATGGTCACATGCTGAAATCCTACTTTGTAAGTGACCAACTTAAATTAAATGATTTTATGATGTTGGGTTAACCAGAATAAGCACTAGTTACGTCGAGCTGATGACGTTAAACCAAGCGCTATGTGGGAGGCAACACATAGTTATCTGTGTGTTTATTTTTATTGTAATGTTATTGAGTTTGATTTAGAAAATTTTAGTAGTATTTTGACTATATAATGAGTTAGTTATTATTCTAAGACCTTCAAAGATGACTTAGACATGTTAGAATGAGTATTAGGACGTTAAGTTGACCTATGCTAAATTGAGCTCCGATGCTTATGCGCGGCAGTTAAAAAAATATGTGCAAATTTTGGTTTCTAGAAGTTTTAACCGAGATTTGGTTGGCTTAAACGTGTGAGAGTAGTTCTAGGATGTGCCTAAGAGTTATAAGAGAGTTTGGAGCCAATAAATAGATGGGGTATTTAAGGATTTTTACCACAATTCAATTCTAACCCTATATCCTTAGTGAAAAGAAAGAGTTTTGGAAAAATGTCATCTTGGTAGAGTGATTTGAAGAAAAAAGAGGAGGTAATGAGAAAAAAATTTATTAGTTGGAGTGTGCAAGAGTTATTTAATGGTTTCCTAGAAGTTAATATCGAAGGAATAACGGAGAAAATCACTAAAATTGAGGCTAAAGTGGCTTCAATTGAAGCAAAAGTGATGGAAGCTAATGCACATATGGATCATATGGGATGGCAACTTAAGATGCAGTTTAGCCATACTGGTTTTATAGAAGAAGTGGACAAGACTATGTATTTAAAGAACAAATGGATTGAAGAAGATTCAACTAAAGTTATTAACCAGCGTCTGTTCCTTTAGATTTACATTCCAAATGTCGATGAGAGACTAATGAGAGGCTAGGATTCTTTTCACATAATGGAGAATGGAAATAAGTTTAGGTTTAGTGTTTATGTGTTTGGTGTTTGATTGTTAATGTTAAGTGTGTTTAGTATGTTATTGATGTGATGATTGTCTAGTGATTGTGTTTAAGAATTTTCTCATTCAAAACTATTTGGATTGAGAATTTATGTATTAAAAATGTTTGTAATCATTCGTAAATGAATATAAGTGTTTGTTTGTGTGAAATTTTGTGTTATTTAGCATTGAATCAAATTAGTTAAGTTTGGTGGATCTTGAGTAAGAAGAGAGTTGAAAGGGAAGAAAATAGTTATTAAAGAGCTATGAGACCATGTAAGGTTGGTTGACTCAATCTAAGAGTGCATTTCATTTAAATCAAAAAAATCAAAATTTTTGCATTGGCGCCTAAGCGCTAAGACCCTGCGCTTAAGCACTGGTTCATGTAAACCGGTTCGCGAATGTTTAAAGTGATGATTCAGTCCGAAAAACACCATTTTTGCACCTCGCCTTCATCTTCTTCCTTGGGTTTTTACAATTTTAAAGTTAGGGAACACCTATTTCAAAGATTGCTTAGTGGTTTGGAGAAAACATTACTATATTTGATATCCTTGAGGTAAGAGCCTCACATCTATGTAAAATTTTTTTATTTTCACCATGTATTTTGAGCACATTCTTGAGCTACCTGAAAATCACTATTTATGATGAAAATTTGAGAAATATCCATGAAAATATATGGATTTGGTGATTTAAGCTTTCAAGAGTTGAGTTTAGTAATTTAGAGTTGAATTTAGAATTTTTTGTGATTTTATATAATTCTTTTTAGAAATGACACCAAGAATGAAAAGGAGCAAGAGAAATTCCAAATTTGATTCAGGCAAGTTTGTTAGTGCTAGAGCTAAAGATCGATACAGTAATGCACTGCAATCGAGGAAGTTGATTTTTTATTGTTGTTTTAAAAGTTTGGGAGGAGTTGTAGAAGATCTAATTATTCTCCACCAATGGGAGCGGTTCTGTTATTTTTCTACCGTAGCGGTGATTTCTGTGGTGTGGGAGTTCTATGTGAATCTCCCCAAAATTGAAGGAGGAGTCATGGTGAGGGGAAAGTTAGTGTGTTTTTAACCTGAGGTGATAAACCAATTTTATCAATTGCCCTCGAGCACTTTATGCTTTTATTTTAACTATAGTCCTACTGAGTAGGTGTTATATGTGATCATTTCATCTTTGACTGATGTGAGAGGGCTTTGGAAAGTTATGAATGAAAGGAAAGTTAAATTTTCCACTTCAAAGTTGGATGCCACTGCAAAGGCATGACATTATTTCATTTTTTCTCGTCAGCTGCTACCAATCATCTTAGTGTTTATGTGTTTAGTTTTTGATTGTTAATGTTAAGTGTGTTTAGTATGTTATTGATGTGATGATTGTCTAGTGATTGTGTTTAAGAATTATATCATCCAAGTCTATTTGGATTGAGAATCTATGTATTGAAAATGTTTGTAATCATTCGTAAATGAATATAAGTGTTTGTTTGTGTGAAATTTTATGTTATTTAGCATTGAATCAAATTAGTTAAGATTGGTGGATCTTGAGTAAGAAGAGAGTTGAAAGGGAAGAAAATATTTATTAAAGAGTTATGACACCATGTAGGGTTGGTTGACTTAAGATAAGAGTGCATTCCATTTAAATCAAAAAAATAAAAAATTTTGCATTGGCACCTAAGCGCCAAGACCCCGTGCTTAAGCACTGGTTCATGTAAACCGGTTCGTGAATGTTTAAGTGATGATTCAGTCCGAAAAACACCATTTTTGCTCCTCACCTTCATCTTCTTCCTTGGGTTTTTACAATTTTAAAGTTAGGGCACACCTATTTCAGATATTGCTTAGTGGTTTGGAGCAAAAATTACTATATTTGATATCCTTGAGGTAAGTACCTCACTTCTATGTAAAAAAAATTTATTTTCACCATGTATTTTGAGCACATTCTTGAGCTACCCAAAAATCACTATTCATGGTGAAAATTTTAGAAATATCCATGAAAAATATATGGATTTGGTAGTTTAAGATTTTAGGAGTTGAGTTTAGTAATTTAGATTGAATTTAGAATTTTGTGTGATTTTATATAATTCTTTTTAGAAATGACACCAAGAATGAAGAGGAGCAAGAGAAAGTCCAAATTTGATTCAAGCAAGTTTTTTAGTGATAGAGCTAAAGATTGATATAGTGATGCACTGCAATCGAGGAAGCTAATTTTTTAATGTTGTTTTAAAAGTTCAAGAAAAGCTGTAGAAGATCTGATTATTCGCCACCAATGGGAGCGGTTTTGTTATTTTTCTACTGTAGCAGTGATTTCTGTGGCGCGAGAGTTCTATGTGAATCTCCCCAAAACTGAAGGATTCATGGTGAGGGGAAAGTCAGTGTCTTTTTCACTTGAGGTAATAAACCAATTTTATCATTTGCCCCCGAGCACTTTATGTTTTTATTTGAACTATAGTCCTACTGAGGAGGAGTTATATGATATGATTTCTTCTTTGACTGATGTGAGAGGGCTTTAGAAAGTTATGAATGAAAGGTAAGTTAAATTTTCCACTTCAAAGTTAGATGCCACTACAGAGGCATGACATTATTTCATTTCTGCTCGTCAGCTGCTACCAATCATCTTAGTGAAGTGACCCGTGATGGAGCAACTTTAAATTATTGTATCCAGCAGTTTAAGCCCATCAAAATTGGAGCTTTGATTTATAATGTTATTGCCAGTTTTTCCATCGTTGATACTACTGCAAGTTTTGGATTTACATCCTTGATCTTTTCATTATGTGAGCATGCTAGAGTTAGATATGATAGCTAGGAAGAGATCTTGCAACCTCTTAAATCCATTACCAGTGTGAATGTGAAATCTTATTCACATCATTGCATTTTTGGCTGGAGAGGAGGGTTTTCTAGTAATTTAGCTGCTTCGACATCTCGAGCTTCTACTTCACGTGCTTCAATATCTCAGAGTCAGACTTCTGGATCTGATTCTCAGTCATTACTATTGCAAAGAATTTTGGATAACGTTAACTACACTGCTGATAAGGTATTAAATTTAGAAAATTTTGTAGAGCATATGGGTGGATACATGAGGAGACGTAGTGATTATGAGGCAGAATACAACTTAGCTATGGAAAACCACATGAGAGGTAATCAAGATGTAGTTTTTCCTCAATATTTGAGATATGCATCATATGAGCCTGCAACCCCTTGACATAGTGATGAGAGTGATGCAGAGAATGAGGATGATTAGACTGGATTGATAGTTTTGTTTGATTTTTAGTTTATGTATTGATGTGAATTGTTGATGGTGCAGATATTCTATACTTTTTGTTGTGTTTAGAGATGTATTTTTTGAGACTGCTAGTTTTTGTTGTGTTTTGTTTTGTCAGACACTACTGTGATGTATTCATATTTTTGTGAGTATTTATTATATTTTCGTGGTAGTAAAATTGTTAATTGTGTTGTTTAGTGTATTTAGTTAGTCTGTGTTGAACTTAATTCTGGATTTTAGAAATATTTAGAATATAGCTAACTTGCCACTTAAATGCTGCATGTTTTAAATTTACAATTTACCAGCATATATTTTTCTTTATGTTGCAGTTATTAATGTTTTTAGTGTGTTTGTTTGCTTTTATGTATTACTCCACTGCATAGAAGTCCAATAAATCTCTATGTTATGTGAATTGAAATTTGAATAGTTTAATTTTTACTCTTGTTTTTAATTTTTGTACTTGCATATTTGGGATGCGAAAATTCCTGCTAGCATGTTACTTTTAGTTTTCATTCATGTCAATATTTATATATGTTGCTGATCCTGCACTTAATACTTATGCACAATATAACAATAGTTCTGATGATTGTTTTCACTTATATTTCCTTATTTTGCAACAAAACCAAAAACTTGATCCTGAAGAAAAATAAGAACTTAACTTTTTAATTTATATACATTTATCGTGGGATATTACGCAAGTATACGTATCGTTATTAAGTAATATAAAACTTTTTGATTAAGACCTGAATATCAAACCCACAGAGAAGATTACATAATATGCACCTTTTAGAAAGTTTTTCTATTTTTAAAAATATAATTACTTAAACTAAAAATGATTTCTGTAGGAATTTAAATATTTTTGGTATTTTTGATATTTTAACGAAACATTAACAACTTAAGAAGATAACTAAAGTTTTTTAAGAAGAAAATTACTTAATATGAAAATATATTTCTTCTTATCATGAACCAGTAATAAGTATAGAAATTGTGTTATGTAAGTTTGCAAATTGTGTTGTGCCAAATAGGAGCAATAATATTTTTTACCCTTACTAGAGATGCTATAAAGAATTGTTGTGCCAAATAAGAGCAATAATATTCTTTACCCTTACTAGAGATGCTATAAAGAACATTTGCTAATTTAATGTTTGAATAGTTATGAAGACCCGCTAGGTAGGGAAGATAGTAGCTCTCACTCTAGAGTTCCCTCAATTCTCTCCACCTCGGGGCTAACATTCTCGTATCTNATAAAAAAGATAACTTGAGTTTTTGTAGAAGAAAAGCACTAAATATGAAAATATTTTTCTCCTTATCATGAACCAGTAATAAGTATAGGAATTTTATTGTGGATGTATGCATATTGTGTTTTTTCAAATATGAGCAATAATATTCTTTACCGTTACTAGAGATGCTATAAAGAACATTGACCAATTTAAAGTTTGAATAGTTCTGAAGACGGGCTAGGCATGGAAGATACTAGCTCTCACTCTAGAGTTCCCTCAATTCCCTCCACTTGAGGGCTAACATTCTAGTATCAGNAATTTAAAGTTTGAATAGTTCTGAAGACGGGCTAGGCATGGAAGATACTAGCTCTCACTCTAGAGTTCTCTCGACTCCCTCCTCCTAGTGGGTAATATCTCGTATCAGAACCTAAAATAATAAACCAAGTTGAGGGCATTAACCCGTCACTTTAAAGTCCACTAACTCTACACCATCTAATGATTATTTCCCTATTTATTTGCACTAAATCATATGAATTACATTCTCATTCATACAACCTCATGCGATTCCTATTTATTTGCACTCAATCATATGAACTACATTCTCATTCATATAACCTCATGTGATTCTTAAAACCAAGTTGGGGGTTTTAACCTGTCACTTTAAATTCTTCTAACTCTACACCCTTCAATGATTATTTCCAATGGGGGCTTTAACCTCTCACTTTAAAGTCCTCTAAATCTACACTCATCAATGAATATTTTCCTACCTATTTGCACTCAATCATATGAACTACATTCTCATTCATACAACCTCATGTGATTCTTTCCAAATGTTGACTGAGACAATACCAGCCCGGTTCTTACATGTTCTCATAACAAATTTTAATATATGGATTGGTCAAATGAAGAAGTAAATGAAGTACATGGATTTAAATCATCATAACTTCTTCCAATGTTAAAGATCAATACTCTCCACAAGTTCCATCCAACACTTAAATACTTAATCATTTTAAAAAGAAAGATAAAGAAAACTATTCAGAATCTATGGAGAAAATAAAACCACACTTTAGTTTAAAAGTAAAAATCATTGTCAAACCAACAACAAGTCTCAATTAAAACCAAAAGTAGTCTAAAATAAAAGATAAAAACTTATCTTAAGTCCTCCACAAAACTCTTGAAGTTCTCGAATCTTTTCTCTTTTACAACACTCTCAATATAAAACTAAAATAAAAGAAACGATAAAAATGTGGTGCCTGAAAATCTCTCCAACTAACTCACTAATTTTTAAACTTTCAAAACTTTTCCAGTACTTTCAGGACCTCTTTTAAAGTCCCAATCTTCATTCTTTTATAATTCTCCAAAAGGTGCCTTGGTATCTCTTCAAAATGTGTCTTAATTTGATGTATTTCCCCAAGAGATGCATCCTTTTGCAATAATTTTCATCCAATGTGGTTGTAACCACCTTTTAAGCCAATAGGTGCCTCAAAAACCTCTTCAAAATTTGCAAAAACGGAATTTACTAATCCAATAACTGCCACTGGCACTTAAGCGCAGGGCCTCTGGCGCTTAGGCGTGGCCTTCTCTGTTTACCTGGTGCCTAAGCGCCGGATCTGACGTTTAGGCGCTAAAATATTTTTTGCACAATTTTCACCTATTTGCTTTAAATTTGATCCTTTTTCACTCTTTTAAGCATTTTTCACCATTTTACCTATACGTGAAAAAAAAACATAGAAATACCTTCCGTTAAAGCTCAATATCAAAAAAATATGTATAAAAATGTGTCTAAAAATACTTTATATTTTAGGCGTATCACTCCCCCAAACTGATTATTTGATATCATTTG
Source organism: Phalaenopsis hybrid cultivar (assembly GCA_002079205.1). Lineage (NCBI taxonomy): Eukaryota > Viridiplantae > Streptophyta > Magnoliopsida > Asparagales > Orchidaceae > Phalaenopsis > Phalaenopsis hybrid cultivar. Next base: position 94,568 of record JXCR01073744.1, on the reverse strand, counting down.
GATAATAACAGGCTTAAGTTCAAATGAATTAGCCACTATAGCGGGTTTTTTAATACTACGATAAATTTCATCCACCGTAGGGTTTGCATAATCTCTTAAAGGTCTAAACTCTTCAACATTTTGATTATTTCGATTTGTCATTTCTTGAAAATTTTTAGTAATTTTTAATTTTTAATTTTTTTAATAGTTCTTTCTAATTTAGAATCATAAAACACAAGTCCTGTGAAACCTGAACTATGCATAAATTATTATAAAACACATAAAATCAGATAAAATAAAAATAAAAACACCCAAACAAGAACTTTATATAAAAAAGACACTACAATATCCCTAAAATAAATCTTAAAGTTTAAATAAGACTTACTAAAAATTTTGCTTTCTAAAAAATTCTATTGAACATATTTTTGCAAATTACTATTATATTTCTCCTCCTCGGCAACGATGTCAAAACCTTGATCCTGATTTTCTATATATATATATATATATATGTAAAATGCGATGAATGCAATTATATGGTTAATTTTTTTTAATAGTTATTATTAATTTGCAATGAAGCCAAAAACTTGATCCAAAGCAAAAGTTAAGTAAATCTTTCACTATGAAGCAAATAAAAATGCAGCTATAATATTTTAATATGAGATACTACGCAAGTATATGTATCGTTATCAAGTAATATAGAACTTTTTGATTAAGTCCTGAATATCAAACCCACAGTAGATAACAAAACTTTACAGAGCAATATATTCTTACTTAAACTTAAGATGCTTAAATAGAAATGAAAGTTTGATTCTTTTTGTAATTCTTGATAATTAAAAAAAAAAAGTAAGGAACTAATTAACTTAACTAAAATACTTGCAAGATGAAGGCGATATAATTAAAATATTCTTACATACATTGACTCATATTCACTTTTATTTATATACTCCAAGGAGATCTTGAACTGCTGCTTCTTCTATTTTATTGCCATCATTTCTTCATCAAACTTATCTTCCTCAGAGCTTTCTTACACGTCAATGCTGATGGTTGACTTTGTTCATTAAATAATCATGTTGGTTGTTCCTCATCCTTGACTTTAATCTCGGATGTGTGGGCCAAGAGAGCCTTCATCAACTCATTACAAAGAAGTGGTTAAAGATCGTTGAATCAAAATTGAATGATCCCTGTATGATGGTCCTTTTAAAACTTCAACCTTATTTGGCACAACTTCGTGGGAGAAGACAGTTTTTTTAGAGGAGCATAGTAGGTGGCATCTTCATGGATGCCTACTTCATGAACTGAAAACGGGTGCAAATCCCTCTTGATGCAATTTTCTTGTCCTTCCTTGTAACACTTGATACAATGGTGCAATTATGATGGGACCATATTATGTTCATGATTCCATAGTCGACCAAGGAAAGTGTTGAAAGATGTTTCTATGTCGACGATATGGAACATATCGGTTGTTACTAGCTCACCCACCTTCATGAGCAGTGTAATCGACCCAAGTGCTCTTTCTCCTTTCTAATTAAATTCTCTTAACATCATCTTATCTAAGCTCCTGGGCATCAATGTCCAAATATGCTAACGTCCGTAGACTCATTAGGTTGAGAGACACTCCCGAATCTACCAAATCTCTGGAGAGTACGAATCTATCGATGCTCACAAAAAATGTAGAGCGGTTGGCTGTGATCAACAGTACCAAGTAACAAGTCTTCATTAGTTAAGGTTACCTTAGGCTGGTCCTTTAACAAACAAACTTCATCCGAGGATGTGCTTCTTTGCCGTTAGAATCGTGGTGGTCTGATGCGGGTAGATTTAGTGTATTAATTTAGCAAATATTTTTCAATATTATAAAATACACACGACAGTTATAATAATAAATATGCAATTTACCCCCAATACAAATAACTTTAGTGAAAATAGTTTTATTTTAGAAAACCTTTAAACTGCCAAATCCCCTAAAAATAATGTAACTATAGGTATCACTCAAGTAATAAAGGGCTCTAATGGAGTCCTAGATATCGATCACATAGGGAAGTTGCAAATGCTTATAAGTAAATCCTTATGATCATAATTTAAACTACAATTTAAACTAAATTAAAAAAAAGTGTGAAATTCGAATAGAAAGTAATAGAGTGAATGCTAAATAAAATGTAGTAAAAGACTAAGTTAATTAAACTAATTGCTAAACTTTCAAAAGTAAACTTATGAAAGCTAAACAAAGTTTTTGTGATGAAGAGTTTAAATTTAAGAAAGCATCATTCCCTTTTNGATTGGCCAAATCAAGAAGTAAATGAAGTGCATGGATTTAAATCATTACAACTTCTTCCATCATTAAAGTTCAATACTGTTAACTTCCATCCAACACTTTAATTACTTATCATTTTAAGGAGAAAGATAAGGAAAACTACTCAATGAAGTGCATGGATTTAAATCATCACAACTTCTTCCAACATTAAAGATCAATACTCTCCGTTAAAGTGCATAAATTTAAATCATCACAACTTCTTCTAACATTAAAGATCAATACTCTCCACAACCTCCATTGTTCATGGATTTAAATCATCAAAACTTCTTCCAACATTAAAGATCAATACTCTCCACAACTTCCATCCATATTTAAATTTTCACAACTTTTTCCAACATTAAAGATCAATACTCTCCACAACTTCCATCAAATAATTACTTATCATTTTAAGAAGAAAGATAAAGAAAACTACTCATAATCCATGGAGAAAATTTAATTACTTATCATTTTAAGAAGAAAGATAAAGAAAACTACTTAGAATCCATGGAGAAAACGAATTACTTATCATTTTAAGAAGAAAGATAAAGAAAACTACTCAGAATCCATGGAGAAAAAAAACCACACTTTAGTTTAAAAGTCATCACAACTTCCAACATTAAAGATCAATACTCTCCACAACTTCCATCCAAAACTTAATTACTTCGATGATAAATAAAGCTATCAAAATCCATGGAGAAAATAAAACCACACTTTAGTTTAAAAGAAGAAATCATTGTCAAACCAACAAAAAGTCTCATGAAAACTACTCAAAATCCATGGAGAAAACAAAACCACACTTTAGTTTAAAAGAAGAAATCATAGTCACTCAGAATCCATGGAGAAAACAAAACCACACTTTAGTTTAAAAGTAGAAATCATTGTCAAATCTCATAATCCATGGAGAAAATAAAATCACACTTTAGTTTAAAAGTAGAAATCATTGTCAAACCAATATTTATGGAGAAAATAAAACCACACTTTAGTTTAAAAGAAGAAATTATTGTCAAACCAACAATATTGTATGGAGAAAACAAAACCATACTTTAGTTTAAAAGTAGAAATCATTGTCAAACCAACAATACATTAATTAAAACTAAAAGTAGTCTTTTAGTTTAAAAGAAGAAATCATTGTCAAACCAACAACAAGTCTCAATTAAAACCAAAAGTAGTAGTTTAAAAGTAGAAATCATTGTCAAACTAACAACAAGTCTCAATTAAAACCAAAAGTAGTCCAAAAGAACTCAGAATCCATGGAGAAAACAAAACCACACTTTAGTTTAAAAGTAGAAATCATTGTCAAATCAAAATCCATGGAGAAAACAAAACCACACTTTAGTTTAAAAGTAGAAATCATTGTCAAACCAATAAGAAGTCTCACAAATTCCATCCAAAACTTAATTACTTATCATTTTAAGAAGAAAGATAAAGAAAACTACTCATTTTATCCATTACTTAATTACTTATCATTTTAAGATGAAAGATAAAGAAAAATACTCAAAATCCTAACACTTTAATTACTTATCATTTTAAGGAGAAAGATAAAGAAAACTACTCATAATCCATGAAAAAGAAACACACTTTAGTTTAAAAGAAGAAATCATTGTCAAACCAACAACAAGTCTCAATTAAAACCAAAGAAGTCATCACAACTTCCAACATTAAAGATCAATACTCTCCACAACTTCCATCCAAAACTTAATTACTTCGATGATAAATAAAGCTATCAAAATCCATGGAGAAAATAAAACCACACTTTAGTTTAAAAGAAGAAATCATTGTCAAACCAACAAAAAGTCTCATGAAAACTACTCAAAATCCATGGAGAAAACAAAACCACACTTTAGTTTAAAAGAAGAAATCATAGTCGAAATCATTGTGGTCTCAATTAAAACAAAAAGTAGAATTACTTATCATTTTAAGGAGAAAGATAAAGAAAACTACTTAAAATCCTTCCATCCAACACTTAATTACTTATCATCTTAAGAAGAAAGATAAAGAAAATTACTCAGAATCCATGGAGAAAATGAAATCATTGAACAAGTCTCGATTAAAATCAAAAGTAGTCTAAAACAAAAAGATAAAAACTTATCTCAAGTCCTCCACTAAACTCTTAAAGTTCCTTTAAATCTCTTCTCTTTTACAGTCACTCAAAACAAAATAATAAAAAAGGTTAAAGTAAATAAAAAATGGTTCCTAAAAATCTCTCCGAACTAACTCCCCAGAGAAGAACTTTCAAAACCTGCCAATATTTTCAGGACCCTTTTCTAAGTCTTCTCTTCTTTCTTTTATAGTTTTCCAAGAGGTGCCTTGGGATCTCTTCAAAATGTGTCTTAACTCGATGTATTTGCCCAAGAGAAGCATCCTTTCATGATAATTTTTTTCCATGGTGGTTACAACCACCTATTAAGCTAATGGGTGCCTCAAAAACCTCTTTAAAATTCGAGAAAACTGATTTTTCTCATCTAGTAACTGCCACTGGCGCTTAAACGTGGGGTCTTGGTGCTTAGGCATGGCCTTCTCTATTTAACCGGCGCTTAAGCACTTGATCTAGCGCTTAGACGCCAAAACTCTTTTGCACAATTTTTCACCTTTTTGCTATAAATTTGATCCTTTTTCACTCATTTAATCATTTTTTCCATTTTCACTTGTATCTACAAGCAAAACACAAAAATACCTTCCATTCAAGTGCAATATCTAAAAAATAGGTATAAAAATGTGTCTAAAAACACTATATATTTTAAGTGTATCAGTTGTTAAAATATTTTATTTTATTAAAAATTTAAGTTTGGGGGAGGGAAGAAAAATTTTCTAAAAACTTGAAATTTATTTGTTCTCAAATGTATTTCAAATAAATTTGATTTGAATTGAAGAAAAATAATCATGTATATGAAGTTATATTAGAGAATTAAAATTTTGAATAAAGAAATGAGTAAGAAAATTTAGTTAAAATTTATAGTAATGAAAAAAAACTTAAAGTTCAAAATTTTTAGTGTGGAAAATGCTAAGTATAGGTAATTATCTTTAGTAGGAGAAATTGTATTTTTAAAAAATTTAGAAGATTTTGACTTTTATTTTGAAAACTTAAAATTATTTTATTGAAAGTTATTTTTAAAAACTATTATTATGCTTTTAAGTAGAGGAAATATATTAACTCTTTTCTTTAGAAAAGGAAAAGGAAGAGTGGAATTCAAAATAATTAAAGTCCCATACATATATAGTAATCCTTGTCTGAAAAGAAAAATTAAAAAGAAAAAGAAAAGAAAATTTAAAAAAGGAAGGATAAGCTTAAGGATTAGTGCTTAATCAAAAATTTGTTCCACATGTGATCTTTTTAAAGTGTAAGACTTGAGAAAATCTTAAGCTTAAGGATATACTATGGTAAGTAAAATTATGTTTAATAAAAATTTTTAAGTGGAGATTATAGAATGCCTAAACTCTATATTTGGAGAATCTACAAGATTTTTGAACTAGCTAAAACTCATATTTTTATATTTCTTAACATTAAAGATTTCTAAACTCTAACTTGGTCTCATTTACTAATATTTTTTTCTAAATTGGACTACTATATTTCTACATCAAAATTTAAGTAACTCCTAAAGAAACACATATACATCATCTAATTATTTAGTTTTTAAATGATTGAAGTGTCACTTGAGGACAAGTATCATTTTAAATTTAAGGGATTTTGATACACCTAAAATATATAGACTTTTTATACACATTTTTATACCTATTTTTGAGATATTTAGCTTTAATGAAAGGTATTTGTGTGTTCTTCTTACAGGTACAATCAAATGGATGAAAAGTGGTAAAAGGCGTGAAAAAGGGTCAAATTTGGAGAAAAATGAAGAATGTGCAAAAATGAACTCGGGCGCCTAAGCACCCAAGATTGGTGCTTACACGCCACATATACAGAGAGTCGCGACTAAGCACCAGGTACCCCACGCTTAAGTGCCAGAAGTAGTTATTTGATCATTACTTAAAATTAGACAAATTTTTGAAGAGGTGTTTGAAACAACCCTTGGTAAAAATGTGGGAAATACCCATGGTCACAAAAATTCATTCAATTGGCTTTCTAAATAAGGAAACTTCTAGATGATTCATTGAATGAAGACACATTTTGAAGAGACACCAAGTCACTCTTTGGATTATTATTAAATAAGACTTGGATCATCAAAGGGGGAGGCCAATCTAGATCTAACCGCCATCATCCATCCAAGTAGTCGCCGCCACCACCGACCACTTTTATTATATCTTAAGTTTTAGTTTGTATTGTTTGTGAAGGAAGTGAATTCAAAAGAACTTCATGAAATTTGGTGGAGAGGACTATAGATAAGTGCTTATCTTTGTGACTATATTTAGTTTTAATTTAAATTTCTTGTTTGTGTGCATGATTTTTACTTTTAAACTCATGTGTGGTTGTGTTTTTTTCATGGATTCCGAGTAGTTTTTTTTAGCTTTTTGCTTAAAATGATAAGTGATTAAGTGCTGAAAGGAAGTTGTGCGAAGTATTAGACTTCAATGTAGGAAGAAGTTATGTTTATTTGAGACATTGTACTTCATTTACTTCTTATTTTGGCCAATTAAGATGTTAATACCTGTTTTGAGAACATGTAAGATCTGAGATGGTATTGTCTCAGTCAACAAATGGTGAGAATCACATATTGATTTCATTGATGAGAATGTAGTTCATGGGGTTGTCGACACTAAAAAGTTTAAGAGTTACCCGCTAGAAGTTGTTGGCCGCCAGAACCGAAATCCCGTCGCCCGCTTTGAAAANTATATATATATATATATATAAGTTTAGGAAAAAAAATTGAAATCAAACTGATCCCATATTTTCCACTGCTTAAATAAAAGAGCACTATACCTCAAACTATGTATCTATCCCAAAAGATAAACACAAGACTTGAGGGTGAGACACAATCAAATAAACTAAGAAACATATGACATTCGTTTGGTCTGTGAAAACCATTTTATTTGTCGACAAGTTCCCTTATTTAAAACGAAGAATTAAATAGGGTTTATATTAAGCTGGGTTAAAAAAAACTTCCTATAAAGGCAAGACCCTATAGTTAATTACATCTTAGATAATTGAAGTCACCTAAGAAAACTCTTGATAAAAATTAGGGAATATTATTTTCAAGGAGTTCAAAAGGATAGGACTATTCAATGAGATCAAACAAAGAGGTGTGAAAGGAGAATGGTTCAAATTAGAACATTTATTGTAGAATCCAAGGAAGGAAGAACTAGGGAATATTACTGATCCGGAGGAGAACCTCAGTGACTTCCCAAGCTATCCTATAGTTTGGCATCAGTTTTGGAGAGAAATATTTAAATGCTTTATCTTGTCAATTTTATTTATTTTAGAACTTAAATTTATGTGAAATAATCACACAAATAGCCTAAAAGATGTGAGGATTTATGTCGTAATGAATGATAACCTCGAAATCCTAAGATGGGTTAGGGCTTATATTGTACAATGGAGCTATACAAATGACTAAAGAAAATGTTGAGGATTTATGTTGCATAAGCAAACAACTTTGAAATCCTATGACTTGCTGTTTAATTTTAAGGAAAGATATGTTGTTGTAGATCCTCTGATTGTTGAAGATGGTTGTGCTGCCCAAAATGCTAGATCCAAGCTCCTCTTCTTGACGAGTTTAAATTTTCTAATGTGTCAAGTTATAATGTCAAATCAAATGTTCCTATGGTTATGGTCATTCAAATATTATGGGGCATATTAGAGTTGATTAGAGTGACACCGGTTAAGATTTTATAGTTCCCTCATTCAAACACCACTATTTTCTTTCGGATTCACTTAGTCCAGATGAATTTACTAAACTCAATTTAATGAGTTCCATACTTTATATAGACAGTGGGAAATCTTGTTAGCAACCGTAGGTTACCTCCTATGAGGGATTCCCAATCATCTAATAGAAACATCTTAGTTTAGTTGCAATTGTTGTTTTGTTGTGATGTTTGTGATTAAATTTTGAGTTGTCTTATATTTTGAATGTTGTGGCGGTGAAATTTATCTTAGTTGATTTTAATTTTGGTTTTGTTTTCAGGACTATCCTAATAATTTTAGTTTTCATGTAGGGTAACATCATTGTTTAACATGCAAGCTCAAGACAAGAAGTACAATAAGGTAAACACATTAATTTAAAAGCATACCGGCTGATTCTTCTCGCTCTACCACCTGAAAGGTCAGTACTTGCAAGACATGTATATAATTTTGTAGGGAATTTAAATTGCAATATTAGATGAAGATTTAGCTACCAAACCACAAGTTATGATTTTATTGAGTCTCAGAAGATCCTAGTGGATGATTTTAGAATAGAAGTATGACCAGTCCAGTTTGCCCTTCAGAATGTCCAATAAATTTCAAAGTGCTCGGGGCATGACCCTAGATCACTTTGAAGGTCTCTTGAAATATTTTGAGTTCATTATTGGACTTATCATATTGTTCCATAAATCATTTGAGGTTGAAGTGTGACTAACCCACTGCTCAGTGAAACCTGATAATTTAATTATCCCTAGGATAGGGCACTCGATCAATCAATTGATGTTCCCTTTAAAAGTTATGTGAGCGAGTGCCCCGAATGTAAGTTTAAGTCATTTACAAGTTGTGGTGCCCACAATTAAGGTCAGGCTTGTAGTGTTTAAAGATATTAATCACCAATCATATTATCTTATAAATCCAATCAACTAAGTTTAGGCGTCGAGCCTAGTTCACTACTAACCTTTAACAATCATGATAGGTGAAATGTTGATTATCAAAATTTTGATTCAAGTGATGTGTATCCTTATTGAATGATCACATCATCCTCAACTTTGGAATTAAGAAAAGTAAATCATCATCTTTTTTATCTTAAGCCCATCACTTAAGAATCATTTGATCTTAATAGACTTCCAATCCATGAAGATTAGAAGGATTATGGTTTGGTTGATATTGTACAAGGGTGGTGAGTGGGTTTCTACCTTTTAATCTCATTGTATTTCAATCATCCAAACATGTTTATTAAGATCAAAATTACCCATTCTCTCTTGGTTAGTTGTAAATTTTGATTAAGGCACCAAAGTCTAAAATGACTATTTTGCCCTTGGGGCACTTCACCTCATAACTCATTAAACATAACTCAAATGACTTTGAAGGTTTAGAGTGTCATATTCATGAGGTAATTAAAATATCTAAAGGAGAATGTGTGGACCTCTCAAAATTTAATTTGATTTAATTATTTATTTAAGCTTAGAAAAAAGGATTCTTTAGAAATTGATTTATTTGACTTTCTAAAATAAAGTTTTTATTTATGAGAAAATTATTAGAGGTTTCCCTAGATTAGAGAAACACTTAGACAAAATTTCATAATTTTTTGAATTAAATTATTATAATTATTTTAATGGGAGAAAGAAGAAAATCCACTTTTAGGCCTTTTAAAATTTATTTTTAACTTAGAAAAAAAATATTTTAATGAGTCCCAAGTGACTAGAGGACAATTAGGCATATTTTGAAATGTTTTGATATTTTTGGGATTTTCAATTATTTTAAAATTCAAAATAAGGCTCGAAAATTAAGCATTTTCTAAAATGCAAATTTTATTTTTCGTAAGTGCATCTCATCACAAGGAACTCAAAAAACTACATTTCATAATTTTCTCAAGTGTATTTAATTTAATATAATTATTTTTGTGCAAAAATATAAAGTTCCTTAGAAAATCAAGTTTAATATCTGAACTTAATCAAAAAAATTTTAGATTTTTACGGTTAGTAAACATGATTTTTATGAACAATGTGAAATTAATTTTGCCAATTTTGGATAAGCACATAATTTACCAAAATTCACACAATATATTTACATTTAATTAAATATAGAAATTTACATAATAGTTCAAAGCATCATGATATTTTTTGTAGACTTCTCTGACCATAGGAAACCTACTAAAATTATTCCCATAATTTTCCAAATGATATTTTTATCTATATAATTACAATAGCTAAAATAGTCACCTTAGCTGAAAATTAGGGCTAGAAGTAAAGAGATGTCCTTTGACCTTGGAAAAATCAGAAGATATGGCCCATGTCATGAGGAATGAACCCTCAAGATTTCAAGCCATGGTGAGTAATTTTTAGTCATGGAGAATTGAAATGCCATAGAGGGTATTTAATTCATTAAAAATTAGGGAATAAGAAATAATTTTTATTCTTAGTCCACATTATTCTCCTCTATTCACTGAGCAAGAGAGTATTATTTCTTTATGATTTTTCTAGAGAAAGATATGGATTTTTGAAGTTTAGGCATTTAAAATAATTCAAAAATCCCTATTTTGTATTTTTCCCGCATGGCGCCAACTCAACCTACGGCGGCTCCAAACTCACACACGGTGCGCTCCCATTCGACACTGTCATCCACCTCAGCTGCCACACGACCTGCGGTTTATGCACTTTCCGCTCGTCCGACTTGATCTCCTCTATTTTTTGGATACACACTCGATCAGACGACTCTCCGTTATTGTCCCCAAGTGACCTAACTCGTAAGCCGTTCACACTAAAACCTTAAGATCTTCTCCTAGACTTGACCAAATTGCATGGGGTTTGTTTCTAAACCTTCATATACTCAAGAAGAAAACATCTATATGGTTAATCATGTATGAAATCAAGCCATTACAAATGGGGAATCAAAATAAGCTTGGATTAGGGTTGAGGTTCTATACCATTGTCTGAGAGGGGAGGCCTTAATTAGGTGGTTATGGTAGCTTAGATAAAACCCAACGAACCTCTGGATGAAGTCTCAAGCCCTGGTGAATTTTCTAGCTATGATTTTGACCATGGTGGATTTCAGATGTTGGTCTAGAGCTATCTTAGAGGCTATTTTAGAGGGGGCTTTTGTGGGGAATCAACCTCTTTCATTGTGGGGATGGTGTGTGCATAATTAATTGAAGTTTGGTGCACTGTGGTGGAGTGGAGAGATTTTTCCTAGTTTTAGGGAAAATTTTAGTGCATAAATTAGCTCTAAGAGGTGGCTATCAGTGGCTGAGAGCAAGTGGATTGCACTTGAGATGGTTTCGAGAAGCCTAGTGAGATTTTGACAGAGTTTCGTTAAGGTTCCCAACATTCTCTTTCTTAGTTGTGGAGAGCTCCATTTATAGACATGACTGTCCGGTGGAGCTCAGGGTTGGGAATTGGGTGCTAAAGCTAGCTGAGGTGAAGGGAAGAAAGACTCTAATGGCCAATGGGAGTGAGCCAAGTGATGGAGGTTTAATTTTGGGTTTTGGCCACTTGGGGCTATTTTGGGCTGGGTTTTTTCGATGGTTGAGATTGTGGCTTGCCAGGGTATGGTCACTTCTTAGCTTAGGGAGGTCAGAGGGTGCTTAATGATGGCTAACTCCTAAGGGTAAGTGATGATGGCCAAGATATTTGATTTTAGGCCAAATATGGGGTGAAATCCCTTAAATCAAAAGACAATTGGTCCATACCTCTTCTTGGCCAGTTTAGGTAGGCTTAGCCTGGTCCATAAGGTGTTTTTGGTGGCTGTGGTGTCATTAATTTTGTGGCTTAGGCATGGCTAAGTCAATTTTGGTGCATGGGTTCAATTTAGGTCAAAATGGCTACAAGTTGGGTTTGGGTTAGGCTAGTCATGACCTTGAGCCCAATTAATTAATCAATATTATGTAGAAAATTGTCATAAGAAGTTTAGAAAAGATTTGGAGTGATTTTGAATTTGTTTGGAGGTTCAATTTAGAGGATTTTGGGCATTTGGTGAATTTAGGTGTGTTGGGTTAGAGTGTGGTCTAGGTTGGGCTAAGTTCAAATTGATGATTGAAAATGGTTTATAGGAATGTCATGAAGAGTTTTCAACATCAATTGGGTGCCAATTTTGGGGTTTGAGTATTCAAATTTGGAGGAATTTGGGGATATAGCCAATTTGGGGTGAATTTGGGGATTTTGAATGTGGGTTAAAATTGAGTGAAATTGAGGCTTAAACAAGGCCAATTGAATGTCCAATTTAATGTGTAGGATTGTTAAGAATAATTTAGGATCCAAATTCGGGGAAATTGAGTGGGCTATCGGGTTCCATTTGGTGGGGTTAAGTCATATGGTTAAAATTAGGGGTTTTGATTTGGATCAAAATTCAACTCAAAGCATGGGTCAATTAGGCTTAGATTTTGTTTGGATTGATTACATGAAAGTTTCATTGGAGTTTAGAACTGAAATTGAGGGGAATTTGAGCCAAATTGATGGACATTTGGGATGATGTTGAGGAAATTGGTCCTTTAAAGGCAATTTGTGGTTTTGGTCAAATTGGTAAAATTTGTAAAATTGGGTTCAATTGAGGGGTCCAAATTAGTTCTAGAGAGATTTGAAGTGATTTTGGATGTTTTGGGAAAGTTTGGGGTGACAAGGGTGTTTTTGTAATTTTGGCAAATTTGAGGGTGTTTTGGTAATTTTGGAATTTTTGGGTGGATTTGGGTAATTTAGGTATTTTAAAATGGTTTGCAATGATTTTTGAAGAATTTTGGGTACTTTGGATGAATTTGGGGATTTTGGTTAAATTTAGGGTTTCAAGGGCATTTAGGTAGTTTGGGTGAATTTGGGGGCAAAAGGTCAAGTTGGATATTTTGGTGGAATTGGAGTACCAACCACCTTAAATGGGCTACAAACCAATAAAATCCCCATTTGGGTCCTCTATGCACTGGTCTTAGCTAAACCCTAGCATAGGGCTAGTGGGTCTAGAGGATCATCTACATGAGTCTCCCAAAAGATCAAGGGATCAAAGTCAACAATTTTGGATTCAGAGTGGTGAGTGGACCCAGGTGATAGTGAGTGCAAGTGAGTGAACTTGCTCCAGACCAACACCAAGGGTCAATCCTAAGGTCAAGCAGTTCTATGGGGACTCTCCTTGAGATCCTTCATTCTGACCCCACCTACTAAGTACTAGAGGTTAGGACCAATATGTGGAACTTCAAGTTGAGCAAGGAAGAGTTTAGAGTTTTTATTGGTGAGGGTTCCTTTTTTGTTTTCTAGGAATATTTGACAGGAAAGTCTTATGGCTAGACCCTAGGCTACTAAAGAGGGAAAACTAAACCTCAACCAGAAGTGAGGTCAACAAATGAACCCCAATAAGTGTGGTGTGCTAGGTAAGTACGCCGCACATATTGGCATTAACCGACGAGATCAACAAAACCAACACAAAATTCTAAGACAGTAGACCTAGAATGAGGTGTAGAATCAAGTGCTAGCTATTCCAGCTAGGGAATTAGTAAGTGAATATCTAATTGAAATTAAGGAGTAGGAACTCTCGCTAGGGATTGGAGAGTAGGTTTGAAACTATCAAGTTTCATGTGTTTTTGGAGGAGGGGAGTCGGTATTTAGGTATTGAATCCAAGGTGGCATATGAAACTGAGGCATCAATTCTGAAAAGGGGGAATCAAATATAAGACACCAATATCAAAAAGGAGGGAATCAGAATTTAAGTACTGATCCCGGAATGAGAATTAAAATTTAGGTATCAATTCCAAAAAGGGAGAGTCAGAATTTAGGTACTAACCTCGAAAGATAGGAATTAGAATTTAGGTACTGATCTCAAAATGAGAATTGAAATTTAGGTACCAATCTCAGAAAGAGAGTCAGCATTTAAGTACCGACCTCAAAAGATAGGAATCATAATTTAGGTGCTGATCCCAAAACGAGATTAAAATTTAGGTATCAATCTCAGAAAGAGAGTCAAAATTTAGGTACCGACCTCTAATGATAGGAATTAGAATTTAGGTAATGATCCCAAAATGAGAATAAGATGTCATGGTCAATTCAAGAGGGTCTTCTACCAATCTCAAAGATATGTTAGAGAATCGGATGTCGTGTTCCATTCAAGGGGGCCTTATACCAATCTCAAAGATATGTGTAGAGAATCGGATGTCATGTTCCATTTAAGGTGGTCTTACACCAATGTCAAAGATATGTTTAGAGAATCAGATATCGTGTTCCATTTAAGGGGGTCTTATACCAATCTCAAAGATATGTATAGAGAATTGGATGTCGTGTTCCATTTAAGGTGGTCTTACACTAATCTCGAAGATATGTGTAGAGAATCAGATGTTGTATTCCATTTAAGGTGTTCTTACACCAATTTTAAAGATATGTGTCACATTAGGGAGAAAAGCTCTGGGACTCATATCCAACCAAAAGGGGTAGTGGGAAAAGAAATAGCGTCTCAGCGCTGTCCCCGAGAATAATATGAAACTAGTGTAGAGAATCTGTGGTGTTGAACTCATAGATATGTGTTTTGTGAGGATAGGTATTGGTGCGAAAAAAATTGTGAAATTTTGTGAGATTTAGTGTAGAATATAAAATTATGTGGGGATTGTAAAGAAGGTTAGTGCAGACAAAGACAATCGTGCTGCGTGAGCCAAGAGTAAGAGACCTCAAAATGGAGAGAAACAACTCACCATATTTATTTTCTTTTCTTGTTGCTTTTATCACATTTAATTATCAAAAACATATTTTCAAAATTCAATTTTTGTTAGTTGGTTTTCAAAAGAGAGTATTTTATTTGAATTTTATTATTATCAAGTTTTTATTATTTTGTTCTTTGTTCATTGTAGTTCGGAACCAACGTATAGTTCTGTGGCTCTTTATCCATCGCACAAAAGGGCAATTAAACAAACTGACTGAATTTTGAATAAAAAATTTCATTGATCTACTTCAAACATATTTTACAAATTGAATATAGGCCTAAGCATAAAAAAGTACAGCATGTTGAATGCATTTAGAGTACATCTAAAAATATCTCATGCTGGGTACATATCATAAGCTGAGCATATCTGATACATATATCATCATATCTGTTGTGTTAAAATGTAGTACAAAAAGGTATCTTCTGACTGTCCATCCTCGGTGGAGTGAGCTCTTGATTGAGCTGACCTACTAAGCCATGCTCTAGGATAAGAGTTCGCTCTGCATATGCTTAGAGGTGCAACCCTATCATAGCTCGTAAGGTTGTAACTCTTCTAGTTTTGGATCTGGTTGGAATCCATACAACATCTTGCTGCTATCCATCCTTCTGAAAGTTACAGACACCCTGCGGTTTTGTACCCTGGAATGCAGTGTTTGGCAAGGTCTGCTCCGTTTCCTTTAAGAATCAATATTGAACCCACCGGTAGTGGAATCTCCATGGATCCTCTGAACTTGTCGGGGCCAATGATGTTTATTTCTTTCCTGAATAGGATATTGCTCTTACTCATGAAGGAGACCATGCAAAAAGGTCTCAAAAAATCATGATGGTCTATATGTGGGGGTATGCAGTCGCCTTCATCGTAGATGTTGGTGATGCAGCTGTTAGGAATGCAATCAGCTGGAAGTATGCTACATCGAACCATCTTTTTGATCATCTAATTTATCATAGGAGGTAACAAATCCACTTTATCATGTCTTAACATCCTTGAGGGATTTCCTTATTTGTTTTTGGTGAAATTATAACAATAACCACATTGTATGTCGATTTTGTCTTTTCCACGCATCCATTTCTATGGTTCAGAATAGGTTCTCTCCATCAGAAGTCCCGCTCGACCCCTATCCCTTAGGTCGAATATACAGCCGAGAATGCTTCTTTCATTGCTTTTAGAAAAGACTGTGGTGTATAGCTCCAAGCCTTCTAGTATGTTGACGAATCTTCCTTGAACCTCTTCATAAAATTCAAATTCCCTTTTATTTACTTTACTCATTTTGTAGTATTCTGCTGTGGTGATGATCGGCGGCGGTCGAGGATGCTCCCTCATTTCAATATCAGTAGGAACCCATGTTGGTGTTGTTTCTGTATCCAACAGAATATATGATTCCTCCATTAAGTGATCGGTGATCTAAAATTCACTATTGGAGGATGCATACTCTCCAGAGTACTATAACGCTCTAAGTGGAGGACATTGCAGTCCGGGCATTCCACAAATGCCCCTATAGCTAGTATCCGTATGGGAATCTTGGCGTTGCATGTCGGGCAACCTGCACAAAGCTCATATGGAACCTCTGGTATCGTCGACTCTAAAGTGAACTTAGACTCATCCTCTGTGGCATGCAAGATGGAAGAGGTCTCTCTCATGTATGGATCAAAGATTTTCCCCTCAAGAATCGGGGTAAGCAAGTTTTTGCCTCATTCTAGCGTCTACTTTCTTCACGCAAGAAAGCTCTATGTTTTCAACGACTGACATTTTTGCGTTGCATCCTCCGTAGTGGTGCATCTGACAGTCTCTCATTGTCAGTAGTGACTATGCCTCCAGTCGGTGCAGTTATCATAGATGGCAGACAACTAGTCCCCTCCATTGAATCTTGTTGCACTATTAATTTCTTCTCTTTTAGTGAGGAATCTTTTTAGTGTTGACCTTAAATAGTTATGGTAGCCCTTCCTTTTCTCGACGGCTTACCACATCCATTAGAGGACCCTCATAGTCTACATCGACTTGACCGAACTCCATTTCGAAGTCTGTGAAGCCACTCTGAGGTGCCCTTTCCTCATTAAGTGCGAGATTCCAGCCATCTTTGAAAGTAAAAATCAGCCTTCGTCCTGACATTTTCTCTACAGACGTCAGGAAAAACATCAGTGTTTATTAGGCAACATTTTTTTTTTATGTTGGTGAGAAGGTCATTTTTCTATATAGATATTTTGTTTAATTTAGTAAAACATCAAACTTAAAAGTAGAAAGAAGAAAATCGAAGTATTTTAATCCAAAAATTTTTATTTTATTAAGGTTAATTTTATTACAAAATTCTTGGACCTGGTCACAGACATTTGGCCAAATAAATAAGTCTAGAATAATCAAAATTTCAAAATTTCAATTCAAGCAATGTCTAGTAGCATAGTATGTCTTACATTATCATCAATTGATCGACAACATTGGTCTTTCACCTCAGAAATCTACCAGCTGATAGGCTCCTCATAAAAAGACTTTTTCTATAATAAATGGTCCTTCCTAAGTTGGCTCAAAATTTCCGCCTATCTTACGGCGTGCAAGAATAGACATTTTGAGCACAAGTACGAGATCACCAATTCTAAATGTCCTTGGGTAGACCAATTTGTCATGAGCTTGTACCATCCTCGCCTGGTAAAGCTCCAAATGTTATTGTGCTTATAGTCATTTTCCTTCGAGACTTTCCAATTCTTCATGTATGAGTTTTACACTTTCTTCTATTTTAAGTTGATTGACGACAGCGACTGGGAGATGACATCTAGAATTCTAACAGTAGTATAGCCTTGGACCCATATATGAGCATGTAGGTTGTACACTGAGTGTGAGTATTGAACATTGCCCGGTAGGCCCATAAGGATTCTAACAGTTTGTTATGCCAATCTTTTTTGTTTTTGTCTAATGTCTTCCTCAAAATCTGCACCAGTGTCTTGTTGAAGGCCTCGACTAGGCCATTTGCCTAGGATAGTAAATCATAGAGTACCTCTAGTTTATCTCATGTCATCTAACAAAGTTGTTGATTTTGGTGCTCTTGAAGGATGTCCCATTGTCAGAAATTATTCTGCACAGAACTTCGAAACAGTAGACGACTTGGCTTTTGAAAAATAGAAGGACGTGTTGTGCTGTAACATCTCGTAATGTAACTGCCTCTGCCCATTTAGAAAAGTAATCTGTAGCAGCATGTATAAATATGTGTCTTTTAGAGGATAGAGAGTCTATCAAACCTATTATATTTGTACCACAATGATACACCTAAAATATATAGTGTTTTTAGACGCATTTTTATATCTATTTTTGAGATATTGTGCTTTAATGGATGAAATTTGTATGTTTTTCTTTTAGGTACAAGTAGAAAGGTGAAAAATGTTAAAAAGAGTGAAAAAGGATCAAATTTGGAGCAAAGAGGTGAATATTGTGCTAAAGTACTTTGGTGCCTAAGCGCCATATCCGACACTTAAGCACTGATTAAACAGAGAAGGCCGCGTCTAAGCGCGAGAGCCATCGCGCTTAAGCACTAGAGGCAATTATTTGGCGGTTTTCTTCATTTGGCCAAATTTTGAAGAGGTGTTTGATGCACCTATTGGCTAAAGATGGTGGTTATGATCACTAGAAACAAAAATATTATTAAAAGACATATGAAAAGGAGGCATTCTTTGGAGAATACATCGAATTGGGATACATTTTGAAGGGTTATCAAGACACCTCTTGGAGATTTATAAAATAAGGAAGTTGAAACTTTTTAAAGTGTGCTTGAAAGTTCTGAAAAGTGTTGGAAAGGAGAGAATTTTAGAGAGATTTTCAGGCACCACAATTTTACTTTATTCTTTTTATTTTTAGTTTATTTTGAGAGTGTTGTAAAAGAGAAGAGATTCAAAGGAAATTCAAGAGTTTGGTGGAGGATTTGAGATAATTTTTTATCTTTGTTTCTACACTACTTTTAGTTTTAATCGAAATTTATTGTTGATTTGACAGTGATTTCTACTTTTAAACTAAAATGTGTTTTTATTTTTTCCATGGATTCTAAGTAGTTTTCTTTATATTTCTTAAAATGATAAGTAATTGAAATGTTGGATGGAAGTTGTGGAGAGTATTGATCTTTAATGTTGGAAGAAGTTGTTATGATTTAAATCCATGAAATTCATTTACTTCTTGATTTGACCTATCTAGATGTTAAAATTTATTGGGAGAACGNTGCATTAATTTCAACATCAATGGAGAAAACCTCCATTGTACCCAACCAATGTAACAGCTGAATTCAAAACACCAAAGCTTAAGAAAGTGAAAGAACACTTAACCCAAGCAATAAAAGAGAGAAAAACAATTTATNTGCATTAATTTCAACATCAATGGAGAAAACCTCCATTGTACCCAACCAATGTAACAGCTGAATTCAAAACACTAAAGCTTAAGAAAGTGAAAGAACACTTAACCCAAGCAATAAAGGAGAGAAAAACAATTTACAGAGAACCACCTAAAAATAACTCACCAAAACCAACAACAAGCAATAGAACAGTAACAACCAACTCAGCCACAGTAGTCTCAGACCATACTAAGTAAAGCAGCCCTCTTCTTCCCACCTCCAGCCAAGAAAGTAGTTCCCCCTTAATCAGCAACACTAAACTCCACCACTAAGCAAAGAAGTGCCGCCTGGAAGGAGCCATTAGCTCGCAAACCCTAGCAGAGCAAAGCTAAACTCTATCATTTTTAATTTATATATATATATATATATATATATATATATATATATATATATATATATATATTAAAGGGGGGAAAATTATATTGCAGAAGAAGAACAAGATACATATCTTAGATAGGGGACTTTTAAGAGGTCACCCTTTAACAAAAAGGAAAGAGAAGAGGAGGGAGTAGTGGAAACTGAAGTGGCATCTGATTGAATTGCAATTCTTGCAAGCCAGTTAGCAGGTTTGTTGCCTTCTGTGTAATTGAAGTTGAGTTGAAGTTGACACTATTTTTTAAGTTCCTGGATGGATTTGAGCATTTGGAGTATGTGACAGGGAGGAGATAAGGATCCTTCAACCAGCTGGAGAAGCAAGGAACAATCAGTTTCAATCATTATATAACACCAATCCATGTGAATAGCAATGTAGAGTGCCCACAAAAGAGCAGCTGTGTCAGTTTCAAGTGCGTCTTGGGCATGCATTGGGTTGTAGAAATACAACTTGTAGCTGCCAGTATAG
>JXCR01073744.1:35040-72163 GCA_002079205.1 Phalaenopsis hybrid cultivar | reverse complement strand
TATATATATATATATATATATATATATATATATATATATATAGTTTTGTGTCAAATAGGAGCAATCCTATTTTTTACCCTCTTCTGGGTGCATAAAGAACATTGAATAATCCAGAGTTTGGTCCTTAATAACGTGTTTAGACTGAGAGGATACCAGCTCCCACTACTCCCTCACATAAGGGCTAACAATCTCGCATCAGTTTCCAATCAACTGGACAAATTAGGGAATTTAGTCTGTCACCTTAAAATCTTTAATTCTGCATCCAACAATTTCTATTTCCCTATTCATTTGCATATAACTCCATGGTTGACATCCTCTCCCATGAAATCAAATGTGATTCTCCCTATGTTGTAGAAATCATGTCTCAATTAAGAACATATTTCTCTCAACAAGTTCTAACATTCAATTGGTCAGATCGAAAAGTAAATGAGATAGGAGTTCAAATCATCACAAATTATTGACATTTAAAACTATATAAAACTAAATCAATTCGTCATAAAACTAAATCTCATTGTATGAAGAACGATTAAGAAGACTACAAAGAATTTATTAGAAGGATACAACAAAGTACAAATTTCATATATAAAAGTAAGTTTACAGAAACAAAGAAATAAAAGACAACTTATCTCACAATCCTTCCCAAGAAAATCTCTAGATGTTCCCTTCAAGAACTTTTCCTCTTTACAAGCACTCTCAATTCTCTCTTAGAAGTGTAATGAAGAAGAAATCTCTCGTCTTCTCTCTTCTCTTATAATCCATGAAAAAAATCTCCAAGCCCTTAACTTTCTCTCTCTCTCTCATGCCTCTCCCTTTCTCTTTCACCCCCTTACATGCCACACACTTTGCCCTAGACTTCCCTCTCCTTTATTAAAGGCTACCTTCCTAAAAAAAAAAATTCAAAATTCTCTCCAAAATTCTGTCTAAAAGTCAACCCTTTTGAATTCAAAAGATGTGTCTATTGATCCAAGAGACATATCCAGTGTCTAGATGCATTTAATCACTCAATGGGGTGTTTAAAACAAGTGTCCCTTTGAAATTTGTGTAAACTTCATCCTGAATTGGCTTAATATGCAAAAAAGTCATCTTTAGTGTTGGTTCTAACGCTTCAGGCGTGAACTTACTTAAGATCACGCTGTTCTGGGTTTTGGCTCTTTAGGTGTCAAATCTGGTGCCAACTCTCTGTCAAATGGCACTTCAGGCCCAAATCTGGTGCTTCAAGCACCAGCTCTCTGTATAATGGCATTTCAGGTGCCAGAATCCCAAAATTCATTATTTTAGCTCCAAATTTTGTACTTTCTGCTACTCTTGTCCAAATGTCTAAAATTGATACACCTATAACAAAAACATGAAAATAACATTCTTTAAAGTATAATATCACAAAAAATAAGCATAAAATGTATACTTAAAACAACATATTATTTTCGTGTTTCAAAATCCCCCAAATTTAAATGTTACTTGTCCTCAAGTGACACTTTTACTACATAAAAGCATAAGACATAGAATAAAGATTAACTAATAACTCTATACCTTAGTTTAATAAATTAAATAGTAAAATTTAAGAAAAACCTTTAATAACTTAGATTCAATTCTAAGCCTAAGAATACTTAAGTAATCAAATTCAAGATTTCTAAATCTCTATTCATTTCAAGAAGAATTGCAATTTATCATATCAAGGGTACTTAGAACATTCATATGAAAAAGAACTTTATGAAAACTTTACTAATAATGCTACTAGTACTCCAATACAAGTTTAGAAAATGTAATAAAGCCTTTTCCATAAGTTGATTCTGGTGAAGCCAATTTTTAACTAGGCATCTCCTCAAATTTCTACTCACTCATTTTTCTTTTTTTTTCTTTTTATTTTTCTTTATTTCATTTTATTTTAGGATCTTTTCAATCCTTTCTTTTCTTTTTCTTTTTTAAGTGAGAATTATTATTTCTGGATAGCCTTTAATAATTTTGAACTTCACTATCCTCTTCTTAAAGTCAAAACTCTTTACCCTTCTTCACTTTATAAATTCATATTAGTTTATGATTTTTCATAAAGTCTCACTCTTTTCTTCTAACATGAAACTCTGTAATTTTTAATACTTCAAATATACAATTTCCTTTTTTTTAAATAGAAAAACATAGTCTTATCCTTTCATACCAAATATCTTTAAATTTGTAATTGACCTTCAATATGAAAAACTTTTACCTAAATTTAACATAATGTTTACAAACAAAAGTATAGTCATTTAAAGTTAAATCTTAAAATCTCAGGTCATGTTAAATTAATTTTAAAAATATAGTTAATTGACGACAAAAAAAATTTAGTTTACTTCTTTTCAAAAGAAAATTTTCTTTCCCCCAAACTTAAATTTTTAAGTGATTTAAAAATGTTTTAGTACAAAATTTAGTAGGCGAAAGAAAACAGTAAATGCAAGAAAATAAAAACTAACCTGTAGAGGATTTCTGAGTATGAAACAAAGCTATGGTAAACTATAGGTACTAACTTTAAAAATGCTTACAGGCTTTAAAGCATTAAATTAAACATAATATATTTCAAAGGATTTGCAGAGAACTAAAAATATAAATAAAAATTGAAAATACTAAAAATGCAAAAAAAGTAAAAATCTACTGTTACTATTATAGTTTAAGTTCACAACACATAATGAAAGTTTCTACTACATCAGTTTCAAAAGTCAACCATATAATATCCAATCAATATAACAAACAAGCAAACAACCAAACAAATAAACTAAACTCCTAAAAATATAAATCTTCATCGCCTTCCTCCTCCTCATCATCATCTTCTTCTTCTTCATCATGAACAAAAGCATATGGAGTGAAGCTGGGGCAAGTTGGAAATTCCACATTGTATTCACCCTTAAGATTTCTAACCATAGCCTCATGATGAGCTATATCATTCCAAACTCTTCTTTGCTTATACTCATCATTATAAGCATTTCTTGCTTTAATTTCTCCAATTTGTGTCTACATATTAACTATATCCATTTGTTGAATCATAAGTTATTCCATAATATTTTAAGTGAACTAGAGTGAGAAGAAGATGCCCTTGTTGCAGATGTAAAGGGTCTATCACTACCTCCACCTCTAGACTCAATAAACGATTCAACTTTTTGAACCATATGCTTCCCAATAGAATTTTGTGGCTGTAGCTTTTTCTCATTTCTATGGGAATCTACTCCTGATTGCTCACATAAAGTAAAAATCAGGGCAAGGTAACCCAAACCACTAGTTGTAGCACTACTAGCTATACTTCGAGCATGATGAACTATAAGAGCACCAACATCTACTGCCTTCATTTTCTGAATGCAGAAGTTTAGCACAACTCTATCCTTCATTACTTTGCTCAGATGATTTGTTGACAATAATTTAGCAGAGATGAAGTGGTGCCAGACATTTGACTGAATTGTCATCATAGAAGCGAAGAAGTTAACTTTCTTATTATTTTTAATATTCCATTCTCTACTTCCATCAGTCAGAAAGGTAATCACTTCATCAAGTGATGAATCAGTCATCACAAATGCAACACATTCAAATTGGAATACATTCCTTAGCCCATAAAAAGCCTTGATCCTTTCTCTAGAAAACTCAACTTTCTTACCTCTCACAAGGATGTGATCCTCATTGGTGAACTGCAAGTTGGCATAAAATTCCTGAATCATAGGTACAATTGCTACTGTAGTGAAGTAACAAAACTTCTCCCACTTTCTGGCATTGATTAACCTCTTGATCTTGCTACCCGAGTTAGCAAATGCCCATTCCTAGATTAACTTTCTTGATTCCATTTGGGTGTTATAACAGTGTTGGGCCTTGAAATTGATGAATTTTCTCGCGTTAAAATCATCTATCGGCTTTCCTCTCTTTACTCGTGAAGCCATTCAAATTTCTATGAAAATTCAAATAAAATTTGAATAAATCACAAGATCAAAAATCTAACTCCACAAGTGAGATTATTTGGTAAGAAACTTTTCACCATAGGTTTTCTTCAAGCTTTTTCATCAAATCGCCAAATTTTGGATTTTCCATAATGTAGGAAAAATCCATGGTGAAAATAAAAAATTTCTAAGTTAAAGTGAAGCTCTTACCTAGAGAAGATGAAATCTAAGATCTTTGGCCTTCAAAATCATCTCTAACGTGCACAATGTGAATCCTTTGGTCACGATTAAAAGGTAGGAGATGACCCAAGCAGTAAAAATGGAGTTCTACTGTGTGATTTTTTGGTTTTTAGGCAATCTAGCATTTTTGAGAATTTGGCACTTCAGGTGCCAATATAGTGCATCAAGCGCCAATGCTCTGTCAATTGGCACTCGAGGCGCCAATGACTTAATTTTTCTAGATTTCACTTCCTGAGGAAATCTATTGCATATCGCTTTACATCAACCTCTAATTAACTCAAATGAACATTTATAATCATAATTAAAAAATATTCGAACACCAAAATTTCACAAACAACACAAAACTCACTTTTATATATAAAATTTGCGCTATTACAAACTAAAAATTTTCAAGCCAACAAAATTTAATTCAGTGTCCAAAGCAAACCAAACATCCTAACACTGAAATCTAAACATCAAAATACTAAACATAAACATAAATAGAGTTCAATAATAAAATTAAATGCAATCCAACACAACACAATAACTAAAATAAGCAGTACTAGACAAATCGTTTCATGCATAGTTTAAATTCAAACATCATATTTTCTCTCATCTCCCTGGATATCTCGCATGGATTGGTAGTGTACGTACAAGTTGTAGAAGGTTTGATAAGGAAATTCATCGGTTGAATCTTCCTCAATCCAAGCATATTTCTTGAACATACATACCAAACCATTTTCAATACGACCATTATATTCAAAATGTTCCTTCAACATCCAGTTCAGATGATCCAACATTTCAGAAACATTCTTAATTGTATAAATAAGGTTATGTACCTCTTTTTCTATCTTCTTGATCCTCTTCAAAAGTGCATTTGAACTGAAGTAAGGATAAATAGGTGATGAATTCTGCAATATTTGATGCATTAGTACATTTGTATCCTTCTCATCTCCCATTCCAATATAGTTGCAATAGACTTCTGGGTTCATCGGCTTCCAAGAAAGAAGCACTTTCTCTCAACTTTCATAAGGTACTTGCGATTGACTGCATAGTAGGAAAATATTGGATGGATGTCCCAGTTTAGTTGCAGATCCATTGACGATCAAACTAAAAATCAATTTCACAATTATTGCACAAATATCAATAGGTTTTCTAGTTTGAGTACAATAGTTCAGAATAACACTCTCCTTAGTTACCTTACTGATTTTCATATTGGGGAGTAATTTATATGCAATAAAAAAATGCCACACCTTAGATGCAGGATTTAACAATGATGAAGAAAAACATACATTTCCATCATTTCTAGGCTCCCAATTTGCATCTTCATCCATAAGGTATCGATAGAGTTCATTCATATTATCTCTTGTCGGAGTGAAATTTGCATAGTTACACTTTCAATCATAAACATTTCATTTATTCTTGAAGGAGTGAATTTCACAAACCGGCCTCGCACATAGACAAATCCTTTGTTGATTCTGTGCAGATTTGCATAAAACTCTTTCACCACAGAGATAACTACGACGGTAGTAGTGTAGTAAACCCCTTCCTATCGTCTCTGTACAATAATCTCCTCCACTCGAGTATTCGATGTGTTGAATCCTCGATTCACAAATCCCCATTCCTTGATTCGCCTCTTCTTCACAAGAAATCGATCATGTAACTTTTGCACATCAAAAGTGACACACTTCCTCTGATTGAAAATTCCAAATCTAGCAGAATTTTTAGAGTGGGAAGCCATAAGAATTGAAAATTAGTGACTCTTCCATTGTTTTCCCCATTAAATTAGAGTTTGGAGTTAGTTTTTGGGAGTTATAAGGAGAAGAACCCGCCAAAAACCACTTTTTAAAATGTTTAAAGTTATTTTCATTGCAACAACACTTCAAGTGCTAGCTCTCTGGAATGTGGCACTTCATGCACCAATCTGGTGCATCAGACACCAGTTCTAAAAATTCACCATTTTGATTTCGATCTAATAAATTCTCAAACCTTCCATAAAATTAGGTAAATAAAGATGTTTCTAAATATTTTTTCAATTTCAAATTTCTTAAATATAAAAAATTTATAAAAATACAAATATAAATATACATTAAATATTTTGAACAAAAACATAAAAGCAAAAAATAAATAATGATAAATATGGGTTGCCTTCAACAAAGCGCTTAGTTTAATGTCGTCAGCCCGACATTCCCAGTCTTTATTCTGGGTGACCCAACATTACTGTCTCTTTAAAAATTTGTCTTTAACCATCAAAAAATGGTTTCAATCTGTGCCTATTCACTTTAAATATCCTTCCAATTTTGGGATCTTCAATATTTACAGCTCCATATGGATATACTTTTACAATTCAGAATGGCCCTTTCCACTTGGACTTCAATTTTCTAGGAAATAATTTCAATTTTGTATTGTATAATAAAACTTCCGTTCAAAGTACAAAATTTCTTTTACTATATTCCGATCATGCCATTTTTTCATTCTTTCCTTATAAATTTGAGCATTATCGTAAGGTTCATTCCAAATTTCTTGTAGCTCATTCAATTGCAATAATCTTTTCTCACCTGCATCTTTCAAATTGAAATTAAATTTCTTAATAGCTTAACAAGCTTTATGCTCCAATTCTACTGGTAAGTGATAAGTCTTCCCAAAAATTAATCTATACGGGGACATACCTATAGGTGTCTTATAAGTTATCTTGTATGCCTATAATGCAGTATCTAATCTAGCAGACAAATCCATTTTATTAGAATTCACTCTTTTTTCAAAAATTCTTTTAATTTCATGATTAGATACTTTTTCCAAACCACTATTCTGGGGATGATAAGCAGTTGCATTTTTATGCATTATATTATATTTTTCCACCAACCTTGCAGTTGTTGCATTTCTAAAATGAGATCCTCTATCGGTAATGATCACTCTCTACATTCCATATCTTGTAAAAATATTTTTAATTAAAAATTTTAAAAAACTCAAAGAATCACATTGAGGTAAAGTGATTGCTTCAATCTATTTTGAGATACAATCCCCTATAATCAATATATACACTTCTTCGAATGAAGGTATAAATGGTTCAATAGAATCTAATCCCATTCAAATTAAAATTTTGAGACATTTCATTTTTTTTAAAATATTACCTACTCTCTAACACCAATCACATGTTTTTTTATATATATTAACATCTTCAAATAGAGTAGGCTAATAAAATCCAGATTGCAAAATTTTATGAATAGTTCTTTCATTCCCAAAATGACCTCCAAATTCAAAATCATGACATTTTTGGATAATTTCTTGAATTTCTTTATAAGACACACATCTTCTCATCACTAAATCTTTACATTGTTTGTACCCAAAAATAAAATTTTGCATCATGAATGAAGTTCTTTTCATGATGTTTTGTCAATCCATATGGTAAAATATCACTAACAATATAATTCAGAATGTGAGCATACCACAGTATTTCCCATCCTTTTACAACATAAAGTTGTTCATCAGGAAAAGTTTCATTAATATCTTTTTTCCAAATCAAGTATTTCTTCCTTTTCTAGCCTAGATAGATTATCAGCAATTTGATTATCAGTCCATTTCCTATCAACTAATACAAAATCAAACTCTTACATCAAAAGTACCCATCTAATTAATCTTGGTTTTGCATCCTTATTTTGCATTAAATATTTAATAGTCTAGTGGTCAGTATGCACAACACATTTAACTCCAATTAGATATGACCTAAACATATCAAAAGCATAAATGCTGGCTAATAACTCTCCTTCAGTAGTGGTGTAGTTAATTTGAGCATCATTAAGAGTCTTACTAGCATAGTATATGACTTTAAAAAGTTATCATATCTTTGCCCTAAAACAACTCTAATTGCATAATCACTAGCATCATACATTAATACAAAAGTTTTCTCCCAATCTGGTGAAACAATTATAGAAGCAGTGTATTTTTTGTATCTTTAAAGTTTTAAAGGCTTTTAGGAAATCTTAGTTAAAGTCAAATTTTGTATCTTTTTCCAGAAGGTTGTAAAATGGCTTAGTAATATTTTGAAAAACCTTTAATATATCTTCTATAAAATCTAGAATATCCTAAAAGCTCCTAACTCCTCTTACATTAGTAGGTGGATGTAAGTTTGATATAACCTGAATTTTTGTAGGATCAACTTCCATGCCATTTCTTGAAATTTTATGCCCAAGCACAATTCCTTCTTCAACCATAAATTGACATTTTTCCAAGTTTAATACGAGATTAGACTTTTCACATTGTTCTAGAACTTTTCCTAAATGGTTTAGACATATTTCAAATGAATTTCCAAATACATAAAAATCATCCATAAAGAATTCAATCCCTTTTTCAATTAAATCATTAAAAACTGACATCATACATCTTTGAAATGTTACAGATGCATTACATAATCCAAAAGACATTCACCAATAAACAAAAGTTCCATAAGGACTAGTAAATGTTGTTTTCTCTTGATCATCTGGGGCAATAGGTATTTTATGATAACTGGTATATCAATCTAGAAAAAAAAATATATATGTGCTCAACCAGCCTATCCAACATCTGGTCCAAAAAGGGTAAAGGAAAATGATCCCTCATGGTGGCAGAATTTAGTTTTCTATAATCTATGCAGATCCACTATCCGATGACTTATCTTGTTGGTATTAATTTATTAATCTCATTTGTCACTATAGTCACACCTCCTTTCTTTGGAACACAGTGAATTGCACTCACCCAAGCACAGTCTGAAATATGATATATTATTCTAGCATTTAATCATTTTAAAATCTCTTTATTAACAACTTCTTTTATCATAGGATTCAATTTCCTTTGAGGACTAGCTTTTGTTTCATGTTGATCTTTCAATAAATTCTATGCATATAAATTGAAGAACTGATTCCTTTAATATCAGCTAATGTCCATCCAAATGTTTTCTTATATCTTCTGAAAGTTTCCAAAAACTTTTGTTCTTGTGTATCAGTAATTCTAAAGAAACTATAACAGATAATGTAGATAAATCTCCTAAGAATGCATACTTTAAATGTATAGGAAGTGTTTTCAGTTATAGTTCTGGAGGTTTCTCAATAGATGAAATCAAATTCTTATTATTTTTAGTAAAATCTAACATTTCAATTTTTTCCTAAACAAAATTCAAATTTTCATTACTCACTTCCATAGATTCATCTTAAATTTTATCCTCATCTTTATATTCCACATATTCCTTTTCAAATGTCTTCTTGAAATATTCACGGCTTAAATATTCTTTGATATCCATTCTGAAGCATTCAATCTCTTTCTCTTTTGCAAGGTATCTCATTTATTTTGCAATATTCACGGCTTAACTATTTATTACATTTAAGGTCTCATAAGAAGATTGAGATTCTATCATTTGTCCCAATGAGTTTTCTTCAAGCACAGGTGATGTCTGAGAATAATTCATTCCATATTGATCTATCTTCTTCGATATATCATCTATTTGGGCAGATAATATAGATATTGCATCATAATCATGAATACTAGCTCTTTTTTTGGATTTATCCTTTCAGAGGACCATTGAAAATTATTAGTAGTCATTTCTTCAATTAAAGAATATGCTTCATTGAATGGTTTTGACATTAATGATCCACCAACAACATCATCAATTATCAATCTAAGATATCTAAACAATCCATTATAAAAAGTTTGAATTATTAACCAATTTGGCAATACATGGTGTGGACACTTTCTAAGGAGATATTTAATACATGGTGCAAGAGCTTATCTCACAAGATTCCCAAGCAAATCCCTAGAAGTTCTCTTCAAGCACTTTCCCTCTTTACAAGCACTCTCAATTCTTTCTTAGAAGTGTAATGAAAAATAAATCTCTCACCTTCCCCCTCCTCTTACAATCCTTGAAGAAAATCTCTAAGCCCTTGACTTTCTCTCTCTCATACCTCTCTCTCTTTCTCTTTTGCCCCCCTTATACACCACACACTTTGCTCTAGACTTCCCTCTCCTTTATTAAAGTTTGCCTCCCTCCAAAAAACATATACATTTATAAAGGAACCTTCCAAAGTGTTTAGTTTCATTAAATCATTCCATGGGGTGTTTAGAACAAGTTTCCATTCAATTTTTTTTGCAAAATTCATCCCAAACCTACTTAATTTTAAAAAAAAGTCGTATCTGGCGCTTCATGCACTGGTTCTGGTGCTTGAGGCGCTAACTTGCTTAAGTCCGCGTTATTCTAGGTTTTGGCACTTCAGACGTAAAATATGGCACTTATGGCCCTAGCATTCTATGAAATGGTGCTTTAGGTGCTAATCTAGCACTTCAAGTGCCAGCTCTCTGTAATGTGGCACTTCATGCACCAATTTGGCGCTTCAGGCACCAATCTGACACTTTAGGTACCAACATCCCAAAATTTGTTGAGTTAGCTCAAAATTTCTTCAATTTTGCTACTTTTGCTCTAAATGCCTATAATTGATACACCTATAATAAAAACATTAAAATACCCTTCTTTAAAGTGCAATATCGCCAAAAATAAGAATAAAATGTATATGTAAACCATCATATTATTTTGGTGTATCATGGTCTGTCGTCGCCAATTCACGTTGTCATTTTGTTGGTTTGATATCATTATCAAAAGGACTCGCCACTCAGTTTATTTATTTTATTGCCTTAAACTCTAAAGAACTTATTCTTATGGATTATGTGAAGTGTCCTCCGATAAGAAGCTCAGAGAAAGAAGAAAAAGAACAAGAAATAGAGAATAGTAGAAAAAGGAAATGTCAGGATTATTTTCATTATGGTGATCATTGTAGAGAAAATAAATTCTTATACATGGAAAACTACATGAAAAAGTCAATAACCAGAGATATAGGTATACTACTTATTCCAAGTTCTTCATTCTCCTATAGGAGCAAACTCCTATAGTTAATTACATCTTAGACAGACAAGACTGGCTAAGAAAACTACTAATTAACATTAATACTTATTCTTCTAAGAAATTTAATGTCAAGATCAAGGAAAGAAGCATTAATACTTGAGCCTAGGGTAATAGGTTTCTAAGAATCTGATTCTACCCTAAAGGTTTAGTTTTGTCGTTTTATTTTTGTTAATGTCATCTTGTTTTGTCGTGTTTTTATTTTTTATGTGTCATTTGGTTTTGTTATTTTGTTGTTTTGCTGCAAATGTTTTTTTGTTGTCATTTTGTTTTGAAGTTTTATTATTTTTTTGTCATTTTGTTTTGAGGTTTTATTATTTTGTTGTCATTATTTTGTTGTTGTCATTTTATTTTATTGTCGTCATTTTATTTTGTTGTTTTGAGGTTCACCATTTCCGCTTCAGAATGTCGTCCTACAAAAAAGAAAGACATACCCATAATAACATGCAAAGTAAATCTAAAGTGTAATTTGTTTTGTCTTCAATAAACCTGCAAAACAGAAAACAATTAGCATGAAATCATGTTCAAATTTTTTAATTTAGTTGGTTGAATAAATTTTTAAAAGACCTGGTCAAGATCTCTATGGCTCCGTTGTCCCGGGGCCGTAAAGTATTCAAATCTACTTAGTTTGAAAGGTGTTTAAACAAGGACCAAAAGATTCTTGTCAGTAGCCGCATATTACATCGTTCAAGAAATCTTCGTAAATCTAAATAGTTCAAGTTGAATTCGATGAACTTTGTTTATTAGGGTTCAATTTAAGTTTTAATGTCTTATTCGAATTTTAAGGCTTAGAAAATTTTAGTTTGTTTATGATTTATTAATTGATTGATTTTTTTTATTTTTTAGTTTATTTGTTTGGGATGATCCGATTAGGATCCCATGGTTCCGTCATCCTGGGTCATTATGTTTGTGGTTTGATTAGCTATAAGTGGTTGGATGATATTTTGTTAGCAACCATGGGCCACCTCCTTCAAAATATCTTCTCAAACCTAATTGTATTTTTTGGTTCAAGTTTAAGTTTTAATTTATTTTAAAGTGAATTTTATGTCATTCTGTGTTTATGTTGATGGGTTGATGAGTTGAATTTTTTTGTCATTTATTTTAGGTCTGATGTCAGTTAGACCTAAGGAAGCTTGATTGAGGTCCAGTAGATTAGACCTAAGATCTAGTTTTAATGTTGGTAAAACCTAAGGATTTATGTCATTTGGATTTAATTTGTATAAAACTTAAGGTATGAAGATGATTTAAGTCCAACTTAGATAGGACCTAATGTTGGAAATGGTTTTAGGTCCAATTTAGGTAGATCCTAAGGTATGAAATGATGTAGGTAGAACCTACAAAATGGTTTTGGTTCAATCTAGGTAGAACTTATGGTATGACATGATGTAGGTAGAACCTTCGTAATGGTTTAGGTCCAATGTAGGTAGAGCCTAAGGTTAAAAACGATTTAAAACCAATGTAAGTAGGACTTAAAATCTAAGATGGTTTAAGTCCAATTTAAGTAGGATCTAAAGTTAGTTTAGGTTCAAAATGGATTGAACCTAAGGTTTGAAATAGTTCTAAGGCCAATGTCGGTAAGACTTATGATTGATTTAGTTAAGTCTAATGTAGGTTAAACTTAGGGTCAACTTAGACTCAATATGGATTGAACCTAAGGTTTTTGTTGACTTAGGTTCTATGTGGGTCGAACCTAAGGTATGAAATGATTTAAGTCTAGTTGAGATTTAGACTTAATTAGGGTTTGGGTCAACTTAAGTATAATGTAGTTAGACCAAATTAGGTTTAATTAAACTTAATATGGATAATGTTTAATTAGTTTAATTAGTTTAAATTAGGGTTAGACCTAATTGGAGTTTAGGGTTAATTAAACCTAATGTAATTAAAGTTTAACTAAAATAATTAGGTCAAAATTTTGGTTATACCTAATTAGTTTTGAGGTTAATTAAGCCTAATGTAAGTGAGGATTAATTCAATTAATTATATTTAAACTTGGGTTATACCTAATTGGGTTTAATTGGTCTTAACCTAACGTTGTTAAGGTTTAAAGTGGTTAATTAGGTTCGGGTTTAGACCTAATTAGGGTTCATTTGTGTTAAACCTAATGTAATTAAGGCTTAAAAGGATTTAATTAGGTCTAATTGTGGTTTAGACCTAATTAGGGTTTATTTGTGTTAAGCCTAATGTAATTAAGGCTTCAAAAGGGGTTAATTAAGTCTAATTGGGGTTTAGACCTAATCAAGGTTTATTTATGTTAAGCCTAATGTAATTAAGGTTTAAAAAGGGTTAATTAGTTTTAATTGGGATTTGTACCTAATTAGGGTTTATTTGTGTTAAGCCTAATTTAATTAAGGCTTAAAAAGGGTTAATTAGGTCTAATTGGGGTTGAGAACTAATTAAGGTTTATTTTTTATGCCTAATGTAATTAAGGCTTAAAAGGGGTTAATTAGTTCTAGTTGGGGTTTAGTCCAAATTAGGGTTTAAGTCTACCTAGGCCTAATGTAATTAAGCCTTAAGATGGTTAATTAGGTTTAATTGGGGTTTATACCTTATTAGGTTTTAATTAAGTTTGGTTTCATTTGGATTGAACCCAGATGTCTGTTTTTGTTTTAAATCCATTTGAGATTGGATCTAATGTTTAACCTAAGTCTACGTGGATTAGACCTAAGTGTTATGTAAGTTTGAACTCAACATTTGAAATTTTGATTTTGGGTCTATAGGGGTTAAACCCAATAGTCTTGAGGAGATGGTTAAACTCCATGTTGGTTTGGGTTTGGGTTTACCTTAGATCTAGTTTAGGAGTCAGATTTAAGTGTTAGGATTTGGTTAATCCTACACGTCATTTAAGGCCATGTTGCAAGCCTAAGAAACTTTAGGGTTTTAAATGTAAATTTAGAATTTACAATTTTGACCCTAAGTGATGAAAATGTCATTTTAAATTTTCCAATGGCTAGAAATTATTATTTTAGGGTTTAAAAGTGTCACCGTAAATTTTCTAACCATTTTCAAATTTAATTTCCAATTTCTTAATTCTATATATCTATGTTGAAATTATAAAAAAATTTGATAGAAATTATAAAATTCGACTCTAGGTGATTTTCCTAGCCTTCGAAAAATCAGGGAATATTCACAAGGACACAAAGGGGGATTCCTAAAAATTTCAGTTTTGTTTAATTTATAAATAATTTTTAATAAATAAATTACTTCACAAAGAAAATAATTAATTAAAAATTAAATATAATTCATTAATTTTTAATTTTATTCCCATAAAATTGTTCTCATTTTCCTGAATTCAGGGATATTTTTGTCATATTTTTGTGATTTTTTTTTGTCAAAATATGATTTTTCAAAGGTTTTATGTGCTTTCTGATTTAATTAAATTCTAATTTTTCTATTAATCCACGTAAGTCCCAGCGCATTCTCGGATGTGTTGAAATAAAACACAGTGCGATTTCAGTGGACGTGCTTTACACAAGGGCAGCCAAGTGGTCTGTGGTTCTATCTGTTTCATATGGGTAGTTTCGCGGTCTGAATTGATCAGAGCCGTCCATTTCCAATACATGGAAATGGATGACATCAGTTCATTGTCCCAAAGGGTAGATGAACCGAGAACCGTTCAGGATTAGGGCTTAAAATCTCATTCGATTCTTGATAAAACTTTATAGAAATTGTTCTTGAAGCTTCATATGAAGAAAACAAACACATCTATATGGTGATGTAGGGATTTTGAAATGGCTCTCTTCACAATGTCTGAGAACCAAGTCGAAATTAGGTTTTGAGCCCATACCTTGGCCTTAGAAGATGAAATTTTGATTGGAAACATTTTAGAGCTTTGTCTTGAGCATAGAAAGCTTGCCCTTGATTCAATTTGAATTGAAAGTGAGTTCTGGTGTATACTTGATGAAATGGGGTCACAGTTTCAACGAGGAGTGGGTTAAAGTCTTTGAGGAGGGTCAATTTTGATTGGAAACCACTTCATAGAGCCTAGGAAAGCTTTTAGAAGAGTTGATTTGGAGTTTTAAATGGATTTATGTCAAACCCAAAAAATACCCTAGAATTGGACCTCAAAATTGGAGCTCAACATGGGATTTTAAAGGCTAATTTTGTGGGGATTTTGTTGCCTAAGGTATGAAGAACACTTTTTGTCTTAAGTGGTTTCATGATTGGGCAATGTGTTTTGGTCTCTCCTCTTTAGAGCTCTCAAATTAGCTCTATTTGTAGCAATGGATGAGCTTGGATAAGCTTGAGGTAGACTGGAGGGGTTTGGTGCTGGCTCATGATAGGAAAGGATAAGTTTTTCTTGCTAAGGATAGCCATTGATGAGTTTTCTTAAGCTATCCATCACGAGACTCCATTAATGAGAGGATTAGATTTTGCTCTTGGCTCCTTTCCATTAGGTGGGTAAAGAGGTGGTGAGAACTTTAAGATTAAGCTTCTTGAACTCATCTACCTAAGCATATGAGTCATATGATGGATTTAGGGGAGAATGAAACATAGCCTTCCTTACCTTATTTCCATGATTTGGTCATGATGGATTTAATCATGGTTAAGATAATAACTTGAGTAAGTTTTCTCTTATTGGATAAATATTGAGATGACTGATGATCTCACCATGTCTTCCTTTCATGGTCTCATAAAGGAATGACACCTCTTCTTCCCTCATAATGGCCTCATGATGACTTTTAACTTAGGTAAAAAATTTTGGCTCATGGGTCCTTTATGAGTCTTTTTCATGTCATGGTAGGTCTCATGGATCATGGGTGACCCATTAACAATTTTTTATAAGGTGAATTTGGGATTTAAGTGTAAAGCATGAGTTTAGGGTTGTCATAGGTTTGCCTTGCCATGGGCTTAAACAATGATTTTAGACTTAAATCCTAAGTCTAATAATTTTAATTTCACTAACTCTAATTAATTAAATGATTAATTAATTGAGAGAATAAAAATAATTTGATTAAAAAACCAAATTTTGACCAATAATGGTAAAGTTGACCAAGTTTGACTAGGGTTGACCATAGTTGACCAACTTAGGCCTAAGGTTGACCAGGGTGACTTACTTGACCATGTCATGGTTGAATCAGCCATGGGGTCATTGGATTTGATGGTATGACTTAGATTTGACCAAGGTTGACCAAAGTCGACCATGATGGTCAAATTGACTCTATGGTGATGTCTTGATCATATGGTGATCATTTGGCTCTATGGTTGACCAAATGGTCAATGTGGTGACCACTGGGTTTAAGATTGACCATTTTGACCAAAGTTTGACCAATAAGGTCTATGGTTGACCAAAGGGTCCAGTTTGACCAATTTGGTGTTTGGGTTGACCAAATGATCCAGTTTGATCAATTTCGTGAATTTGGTGTTTGGGTTGACCAAATGGTTCAGTTTGACCAAGGTTGACCAAAGTTGACTATTTTGACCAGAGTTGACCAATTTGACCAAATTTAATCAATTGGGCCAATTTTGATCAATTGAGTCTTAGGGTTAGTCATTTGACCAATTTTAAGTTAGAATTCACCAAATGGTCAAGCTTGACTAATTTGACTCTAGGGTTGACCAATGGTTAATGTGATGACTATTGGGTCAAGGGTTGACCAAATCAGGGTTTGTCATTACTGATTTGATCATTTTGGGTATTACTGATTTGTAATTACGGATTTGATCATTAAGGAGTGTAATGAGAGTCAATGCAACATTTAAAATTTTGGGTACCCTAAGTGACTTCATAAAGATTCAATGTCAGTGACCCCCCTCTTCCCAGGGTGAATTTAGTGGTCATGATGATCACTATGTTTTAAGAGGTGTTTGAGGAACTTGAGTTGAATTAGGTGACTCAAGGCATGTCCTGTCTATGTGTATCAGTTTAGAATCCTCACAAAAGTGAGGTCAACAGTGTCGGCCTACTGAACTAAGCAAATTTTTTGGAACAAGTAAAGCCTTGATCAAAGATTCCCTCATTTTCTATGACAGGATCAGAGCGACGTAGATACTTAGTTTGGCTGACAACCTCCTATTATGAGCTAGTACATCATAATCCACTTTATAAAGACCTCTAATTTTCACTTGATTATGTATTTCTTCCACTGGTAAAGGCAGCTCTTCTTGAGTAACTATTTGTTT
This sequence comes from Phalaenopsis hybrid cultivar, assembly GCA_002079205.1. Taxonomy (NCBI): domain Eukaryota; kingdom Viridiplantae; phylum Streptophyta; class Magnoliopsida; order Asparagales; family Orchidaceae; genus Phalaenopsis; species Phalaenopsis hybrid cultivar. Next base: position 55,021 of record JXCR01073744.1, on the reverse strand, counting down.
TCCTTTCTCTATTGAAGCAGTTCTCAGGGGTAACACCTTCGCACTCCTTAAATCCACTTCTATTATTTTTTCCTCTATTTTCGTTGCAGCCAACCCATTTGGTGTTGCTTCCAAATATGAAAGGTCTAAGTTGATGGTGATCGGTGTTTCTTGGCATTCAAGGACTAGCTCCTCACTCCCAAAACTGTCTTAGCTAGTATCATCAACATCTTCTATGTTTCCGTTAGCATGTTCATCAGTCTTAAGTGTGATTTGAGGATCATTCTGGGAGTCAAGATCAAGGTTAAATTGGTCGTAGTTAGTTATGTCATTACTAGAAATAGTCAAAACGTAGCCGAAATCGCAATTCTTATATTCAAAAGTCATTAGAAGGGCATAAAGATAGTAATACACAGTCAACAGTTTAAGGAATTTCTCTCCTGAATCTGAAACAACCAATCTAACGTAGGTAGCCCTTATCCTACCCCTCATGATATCGGTCTTCATCTCATGCACTATCTCATCCTTAATTTTCTTCGGCTATGGTGACTTCTCCGGTGTAATCTCAATCTTTAGCTCGGTAGGCTGTAGACTCCGAGCGGCGACTTATGCTGAAGTGGTCTGAATCTGATCCAGTAACTTCTTGGATGATTTGCTCCAAACTGTGCTCTAACCACTTCCATTTGAATACAGATCTATCAAAGTGATTGACTCGGCCGAAATCATATTTACAGAACCTCTTTCAAGTTTTTTTAAATATTCTTTCAGAATCATTATATTTTCCTCTTTGAGATTTCTCTCGAGCCAATCTTTAAAATTGAAACAGCTCTTAATGGTGTTCCCAAAAAGTCTATGGTACGACAGTAATTGGGATGATCCAGCTTATCAGCCTCTCTGATTTCTTCGACTTTGGAAATCTGACCTTGGGTTTCTTCATCAAAATTCTGAACATCTTTAGCACGGCTTCATCCTTGAAGGAGTATACCCTATTCAAGCTATCTGCAATCAAGGGAACCTGCTTGACATCTGTCCTATACGGCCTCCTCTAAAACGATTGTTGGCTGAACTGGCTGTATTGCTGAGTATGTGATCCTGATATTTTATGACAGTACCACGAAGTATGTGGTTATATTCTTAATTTTTCCTTACTTAGATTTCTTTCTTTACAACGGCGCCAAAAAACTTGGCTTCAAAGCAAATAAAAGTGCAATTATTATATTTAAATATTGGGATACTACGCAAGTATACGTAGCATTATCAAGTAATATAGGCCTTTTTGGTTAAGCCCCGAATATCAAACCCACAGGGAGAATTACAATCTGCTAATAAGGAATTAAATAACAAACTCTACTTTGAAAAAAATTCTTTCTCAAAATATAGATGATATAATAGGAATGAAAGTTTGAATCTTTTTGTTAAGTTGTTATAATTGAAATTTAAAAGTAAACAACTAACTAAATTTAACTAGATATTTGTAAGATGAATGCAATAAAAATAAACTATCTTTTTCCTTATCATGAATCACTAATAAGTATAGGAATTCTATTGTGGAAGTATTCAAATTGTGTTGTGCCAAATAAGAGCAATATTATTCTTTACCCTTACTAGAGATGCTATAAAGAACATTGACTAATTTAACGTTTGAATAGACTTGAAGACGGGCTAGGTAAGGAAGATACTAGCTCTCACTCTAGTGTTCCCTTTTCTCCCTCCACTTGGGGGCTAACTTCTCGTATTAAGACCAAAAACTAAAAACCAAACTGGGGGCTTTAGCCTGTCACTCTAAAGTCCTCTAACTCTACACCCTTCAAAGTTTATTTCCTTATTTATTTGCGCTCAATCATATGAATTACATTCTCATCCATATAATCTCATGTGATTTACACCATTAGTTGATTGAGACAATACCATTTTGAATCTTACATGTTCTCACAACAAATATTAACATCTTAATTAGACAAATCAAGAAGTAAATGAAGTACAAGATTTTAAATTATCACAACATATTCCAACATTAAAGATTAATACTTCACACAACTTCCATCCAACACTTAATTACTTATAATTTTAAGGAAAAAGATAAATATAATTTCTTAGAATTTATGGAGAAAAAACAGCCACACTTAAGTTTAAATATAGAAATCATGCAAACACACAAGAAGTCTAAATTAAAACTAAATGTAGTCATAAAGATTAAAACTTATCTCAAATTTCTCTCCACAAAACTCTTGAAGTTCCTTTGAATCTCTTCTCTTCCTTTCTCTTACAATACTCTCAACTAACACACTACAACTCCTCCCTTTCTTCTCTTTAAAAGTATCCTAATTAATCTAAGAGAAAGTGGCGTCGGCGGCTAATTGAGACTCCATTTGGAGGGGGGGGCATCTTCAATCCAATCCAAGTCCTCTTTTATACTTTTCCAAAAGGAGCTTTTGTGTCTCTTCAAAATGTGTTCAAATTCAATGAAGCTTCCAAGAATTACCTCTTTTTAAAAGCCATTTGAATTTATTTTTGTGCCCACTAACCATATTCCATATTTTTACCAAGAGTTGCTTCAAACACCACTTTAAAAATTTGTCCAAATTCATTGAATCATTAAGTAACTACCTCTGTGCTTAAGCGCGAGGTATGTGGTGCTTAGGCGTGGCTTTGTTTGTTATCCCGACGCTAAAGTGCTAGTCTTGGGCACTTAGGCGCCACTATTCTTTTGCACACTTTCTTCATTTTTGCTCCAAATTTGATCCTTTTTCACTCCTTTCACCATTTTTCATTCATTAAACTCTACCTCAAAGAAAAACACACAAATACCTTCCATTAAAGCGCAATATCCTCAAAAATAGGTATAAAAATGTGCACATAAAAGCTATATATTTTAGGTGTATCAAAATCCCCCAAACTTAAAATGTTACTCGTCCTAAAGTGCCACCCCAATATTTCATAACCAAAATAAGTAGATTTTATAAATGAGTTTCTTTAGGATATTCTGAAATTTTGAACTAGAAATATAGTAGTCCAATTTAGAAAAAACTTTAACACATGAGACCAACTTAGAGTTGAGAAATCTTTAACGTAAAGAAGTATGAAAATATGAGTTCCTATCTAGTTCAAAAATACTTGTAAATTCTCTAAATATATAGTTTAGGCATTCTATCTTTTCCACTATAAAATTTTTATTAAGAATAATTATACTTATTATATTATATCCTTAAGCTTAAAAGTTCCTCAAGTTTTATAATTTAAAAAGCTCAGATGTGGAACCAATTTTCATTAGGCATTAATTCTCAAGCTTCTCCTCTCTATTTCAACTTTCGTTTTCTTATTCTTATTCTTATTCTTTTTATTTTTCTTGTGAGGATTACTATATCTGGATAAGCCTTTAATGATTTTGAATTCCACTCCTCATTCCCTAAAGCAAAGTTTTGATACATATCCTTTACTTAAAAATATAATAGTAGTTTTGAATTTTTTTTTAAATAAAAGAAATTTAGGTATTGAAAAAAAAAGTCTAACTCTTCTATATTTTTCAAAAATACAATTTCTCTTACTAAAGATAGTTACACAATACCTATCATTTCTAAACTAATAAATTTTTAACTTTAAGTTTTCTTCATTACTATAGGTTTCAACTAAATTTTCTTGCTCATTTCTATATTCAAAATTTTACTTCCTAATATAACTTCATATACATAATCTTTTTTTCCAAATTAAAATCAAATTTATTTGTAGCACATTAGAGAAAAAATAAAATTCAAAATTTTAATCTTATTTTTCATCCCCCAAAATTAAATTTTTAATAAGATAAAATATTTTAGCATCATATTTATACAGTGGGAGGAATGAAAACTAAAAATAACATGTTTACAGGAATTTTCATACTCTAAATATGCAAGTACAGAAATTGAAAATAGGAGTAAAAATTAATTGATCAAATTTTAACTTAACTTTATATATTGAGGTTCATTAGACTTCTATGCAGTGGAGGATAACATAAAAGCAAATAAACACACTAATATAAATTCACAACTGTAACATAAAGAAAATACATGGTAGTAAATTGAAATTTTAAACATGAAGTTCTTTAAGTGAAAGTTAGTAATATTCTTAACCTTCCTAATATTCAGGATTAAGTTCTGCACAAACTAAAAAATTTCACAAAACAACAAAGTTAACACAATTACAACCACAAAAATAAAATATACTAACACAACAACATAAATATATCACACAACATCTAACACAAACAATAGTAGCAGTCTAAACAAGTATAACACATAGCACAGTAGCATTTCAACATAAGTACAACATATAAAGTTCACAAATTAAAAATTAAACTGCTCAAATCAATCCTCCTCCTCATCATCTTACTAATCATCATCACTATCCCAAAAATTTGTAGGCTCATATGAAGGGTATTGTGGATAAGAAGGACAAACTACACTTTAGTCACTCTTGATAAGGATTTCCGATGAGTGAAAATTTTCTTCAAAGTGATTGTGTATCTTCATATAACCATCTATATGATCTACATAGTTCTCCAAATTTAGTACCTTATCTGTAGTATAATTGATGTTATCTAACATCCTTTGCATTAATTGAGCCTATGAATCAGAACTAGTAGACTGACCATGCGAGATGCACGTGAAGTAGAAGCATGAGATGTAGAAGCACATGAACTTCTAGAAAATCCTCCTCTCCAGCCAAATATCAAATTTTATGAATAAAATTTTACATTAACGCTCATGATAGGCTTTAAAGTTGAAAGAATCTCCTCCCAAATATCAAATCTAACACCAGCTTGCTCAAATAAAGAAAAGTTTAAGGATGTGAATCCCAAACCTGTAGTAATGGTAACTGTAGCAGAACTGATGATTGCCTAATAGATCAAAGATCCAATATCAATTACCTTAAGTTGTTGAATGCAATAGTTCAAAGTGACTCTATCTCTAGTAACTTCACTGTGGTGATTGCTAGGGAGCAGACAAGGTGAAATAAAATAGTGTCATGCTTTTGATGTGTCATACGCAGGGAATTTTACTCTCTTTTCATTTATTATTTCCCATAGTTCTCTTCCATAGTCAAAGAAGATATGATCTCATATAACTCCTCCTCAGTTAGATTATAATTCCAATAAAAACAAAATACACTAGGGGGCAACTAGTAAAATAAATTTATTGCCTCAGAGGAAAAATGTACTAATTTTCCTCGAACCATAACCTGATATTCCTCAGCTTCAGAGAGATTAGCATAAAACTCCCAAACCATAGAAATTACAGCTACAACAGAAAAAAAACAAAATCGCTCTCACTCTCGGCGAACTATTAAATCTTCCACAGCTTCACCCGGATTTTTGAAACATCACTCAGTAATCAATTTTCTTGATTGCAGCGCTTTAGCATATCTTTCTTGAGCTTTTGAACTAACGAACTTACTAGAGTCAAAGTGGGACTTCGCTTTGCTCCCTTCCATTCTTGGGGCTATTTCTAAAAATCACATAAAATTCACAATAAATCTTAAATTCAAGTCTAAATCACTAAACTTAACTTCTAAAAGCTTAAGCTATCAATTATATGTATTTTTCATAAATTTTCTAAAATTTTCAGCATGAATAGTGATTTTTGGTGAAATCCTCAAATTTTCACCTTTAACCATCCGCAAATCGGTTTAAGTGAACTGTTGCTTAAGTGTGACTGGTTCGACACTTAGGCGCGTACCTCTCAGGTAGTCCAACACTTAAGCATGGGGTCTTGGCGCTTAGGCGCCAATGCAAAAATTTTGATATTTTTTATTGTAAGTGAAATGCATATCTAACCTAAGTCAAGCACCCCTACATGGTCTTATAAATCATAATAACTATTTTCTTCCCCTTTAACTCTCCTATTTCTCAAAATTCACCAATTTTCACAATTTCTATTCAATACAAATTAACACATAACTTCACACACAAATAAACACTTATATTTATTCATAAACAAATACAAACACTTGTGATACATAAATTTCTCGATCCAAAGAGTCTTGGATGAGATAACTCCTAAACACATACTTCAAATGCTAAATAATCCCAACATAAAAACACCTAAAACAAACTTAACATCAACATCAAGACACCTAAAATAAATAAAAAAACTAACATCAAACAAACAACTAGACTTCTAGAACTTAAATCTATTCTCCTTCCGCTGGAACATAATCCAGCCTTTCATTTGTTTATCTTGGGGCATTTGGAATATAGATCTAATAGAACAGACTATGGTGAAGAACTCTAGTTGAGTCTTCTTCAATACATTTATTTTTCAAGTACGTAGCCTTGTCTATTTCTTCTATAAAACTTGTATGGCTAATTTTCATCTTTAGTTGCCATCCAATATGCTTCAAATGTGCATTAGTGTCATTCACTTATGCTTCAAATGAAGCCACATCGGCCTCAATCTTTGTGATCTTCTTCGCTATTCCTTCTATATTAAAGACTAGAAAATTATTGTATAACTCTTGCGCACTTTGAATAATGAACTTTTTCTTCATGGCTTGTCCCTTCCTCCTCATATAAATCTCCCAAGAAGACAGTTTTCCAAGGTCTCTCACTCTTCACTTAGACTTTTGGGTGAAAATTGAAGTGGGGTGAGAATTCTCTTCATTCCCTACTATTTATAGGCTTTGGATCAAGCCTAGAACCATGACACACATTCTCAAACCACTAACCCACGTTTAAAACCACTAAACCACATTTAAAACTTTTAGAAATGTAATTTAGCACCTTTAGTTACTCGCCACACTTAAGCGCCGAATGTTGGTGCTTAAGCACCGGTGCTTAATTTAGCACTAGTCTGTTTAACATCCAAATACTCATTCTAACATGTCTAAGTCATCTATTAAGGTCTTAGAATCATCACTAAATCATTATATAATCAAAACACTACCACATTTTTTTAATCAAACACAATAACATAACATTCAAAATAAAAACACACTAATAACTATGGGTTGTCTCCCATAAAGTGCTTAATTTAACGTCGTCAACCCGAAGTAACCAGTGCTTATTATGGTTGACCCAACAACGTAAGATCATTTAATAAGTTGATCCCCTAAATAATAGGGTTTCAATTTGTGACCATTCACTTTGAATATTTTCTTTGTTTTAGGATCTTTGATATCTACAGCTCATAGGGATAAATTTTTATCACAACAAATGGGCCCATCCTCCTGGACTTAAGGTTTCCTGGAAATAATCTTAATCTTGCATTATATAACAAAACTTGTTGCCCTGGCTCAAAATTTTTAGTAAGAATTCTTCGATCATGCCACTTCTTCATCTTTTATGTATAAATCTTAGCACTCTCATAAGATTCATTCCTCATCTTTTTAAGCTCATTTTAATGCAATAGTCTTCTCTCAACGACATCCTTTAAATTATTATTAAATTCCTTAATAGTCCAATATGCTTTATGCTCAAGTTCAACTGGTAAATGACAAGTTTTCCCATATATTAGCCTATATGCAGACATTCCTATAGGATTTCTATATGCAGTCCTATAAGCCTACATAGCATAATCAAGTTTGACTGACAAATCTATTTTTGTTGGATTCATTGATTTTTCCAATATTCTTTTAATTTCACGGTTGAATAATTTAGCCAAACCACTTGTCTAAGGATGATAAGCAGTAGCAATATGATTGTTGAAATGATATTTCTTTAATAAGTTCTTCATTATTGCATTTCTGAAATGAGTTCCTCTGTCAGTTATGATTACTCTTGGCATCCAAAATCTACAAAATATGTTCGTTCTTAAAAATTTTGTAACACTTTGAGCATCACATCAAGGTAAAACAACAACTTCTATCTGTTCGGATACATAGTCTACTGATATCAATATATATTAATTTTTGAAAGATTGTATAAATGGCCCCATGAAATCTAATCCACAAACATCAAATATCTCCAACAAATAATTGAGGTGAATCTCATTTCTCCTAGAAATATTGCTTACTTGTTGACATCGATCACAAGTTTTGATATAAGCATTAACATCTCCAATGATTGTAGGCCAATAAAATCCACATTTCAAAATTTTGTATCTTGTTTTATCAACACCAAAATGTCCCCCAAAATCAGAATTATGAAATTTTTGGATAATTTTATAAGTTTCTTCTAAAGGCACACATTTTCAAATAATTAGATCCTTTCCTTGTTCATATAAGAATGGGTCATCCCAAAAATAAGTCTTAGCTTCAGAAAAAAATTTCTTCTTCTGTTTGTATATCAGACCATAGGGTATAATATCACTAACAATAAAGTTCATAATGTCAACATACAATGGAACACACTACTCATTAATATTGAACAATTTTTCATCTGGAATCTGTTCATTAATTTTATTTTCAAAACATAGTGATTTTCTAATTCAAGCCTGAACAGATGATCAACAATTTGATTCTTAGCTCCCTTCCTTTCAACTATTTCAAAGTCAAATTCTTACATAAGAATAATCCATCATATCAGTTTTGGTTTTACATCCTTTTTTCATTAAATATTTAATTGCAAAATGATCAATATGTGCAACACATTTTGTTTTAATTAAGTATGATCTGAATTTATCAAAAGCATAAACTATTGTTAATAACTCTTTATCAATTCTCATATAACTAATTTGAGCTTCATTAAGAGTTCTACTGGCATAGTAAATTACATCAAAAATCTTATCATGTTTTTATCCTAAAATAACTCCAATAGCATATTCACTTGCATCACCCAATATTTCAAAAGGTTTTTCCCAATTTAGTGAAACAATAATTGGTGCAGTGCTAATTTTTCTCTTAATAGCTCAAAAGTTTTTATGCACTCCTTATCAAAATTAAAAATTACATCTTTTTCAAGCAAATGACATAGAGGCTTAGCAATTTTTGAAACGTCTTTAATATATCGCCTGTAGAATCCAACATGTTCTAAAAAACTCTTAATTTCTCTCACATTTATTAGTTGAGGTAAATTAGCGATCACTTGAATTTTTGCAGGATCTACTTTTATACCATTTTTTGATATATGATGTCCTAAAATAATTTCTCCAGCAACCATAAATTGGCATTTTTCCCAATTAAGGACTAAATTTGTCTCTTCACTTCACTTAAGAACTTTAGATAAATGTTCTAAACATGAGTCAAATGAAGTTCCAAATCACTGAAAAGAAATGAAGTTCCAAACACTGAAAAGTCATCCATGAATACTTCAATCCCTTTTTCAATTAAATTCTAAATTTGTTTCTTCACAGCGCTTAAGAACTTTAGATAAATGATCTAAACATGAGTCAAATGATTTCCAAATCACTGAAAAGTGATAAATGTTCTAAACATGATTCAAATGAAGTTCCAAACATTGAAAAATCATCCATAAAAAACTTCAATTCCTTTTTCAATTAAATCACAGAAAATAGCTATCATACATCTTGAAATGTAGCAGGGGTATTACATGAACCAAAGGGCATTCTTCTAAAAGAAAATATACCATAAGGACTAATAAAATTTATTTTTTCTCATCCTCAAGAGCTATTTGTATTTGGTGATAACCAGTATATCCATCCAAAAAATCAAAATATTTATGTCCCAACATTTGGTCTAGAAAGGATAATAAAAAATGATCTTTCATAGTGACGAGATTTAATATTTTATAATCAATGCATATTAGCCACCCTGTGACTTGTCTTGTTGGTATTAACTCATTATGTTCATTCATAGTCACAATCACTCCTCCTTTCTTAGGATTGCGTTGAATTGGATTAACCCATGCATTATCTAAAATAGGGTAGATAAGTCCCGCATCTAACCACTTTAAAATTTCTTTCTTAATAACTTCTTTCAAAATAGGATTCAATCTCCTTTGAGGATCAACCATAGGTTTTCTGTTCTCTTCCATATGAATTCTATGCATACAAATTGAAGGACTAATTCCTTTAATATCAAAAATTGTTCATCCAAAGGCTTTCTTATAATTTTTCAAAATTTTCATTAAACACTCTTCTTCTTATATTGTTAAATTTGAGGAAATTATAACCGATAATTTTAAAGAATTACCTAAAAGACATATTTTAAATGTTCAGGAAGTAACTTCAACTCAACTTTAGAGGGTTTTTTAATCGATAGACAAAAAGATTTATCTTTTTCTGTCGTGTCAAAAACTTCAAACCTTTCTTGAACATAATTTGAATCTTCCTTATAAAAATATTCAAATTGCTCTAATTCCTCTCCTTGCTCGTGTTCCAACTCTTTCACTTCATATTTCTCTTCATAAGTTGTTTTGAATTCGCATTCACTCAGATATCTTATCACATCCATTCTGTAACATTCATCATCTTTACCTCTTGCAGGATATTTCTTTGATTTTGAAATATTAAAAGTAATTGTTCGATCATTGATGAGCATAAGCATCAGATTCATGAATATACCCAAATATCCTGGTCTTTTAGGAAATGGAGGACCAAATTCACAACGCACTTTGCCCAGGTGAAACTAGTTCACAAATACACCTATTTGGGGTCCAACCCCACATAAAATAAAATTCCTAAAGGACTCCTTAACCTCTTTTTCTAAAGATGGTTAAGTAGATGATCCTAAAATCCAAAAATGTTGACCGTACTTACCCAAGAAAGAAATGGGCGAAGTATGCCATGAGAAAAAGGGTAATTTGGACTTTGAGAAGCATGAACACATTATCTATGTATGAAGACAAAACTTTCTAATCACAATGGATAGAGAAACTAGTCCTCAGTGAAGTCTCCAGAAAAGTTGTCGGTCACCATTCTGGAAAAGTACATTTTTAATTTAATATATATCTTTGAAAAATAATATTTTAATTTTTGAAAATATGAGACCAAACTTATCCCATATATGTCGTATTTTAAATAAACAAGCACAACACCACAAGCGATGCATTTATCCCTAGGAGTAGAAACATTACTTGCTAATGAAGCTCAATTAAATAAACTAAGTAATTTATGACACTTATTTTATTCTATGAAACTTTTATGTTGACCAATAAATTTCCCTTATGTAATAAAAAAATTAGACAGGTTTTATATTAAATTGGGTTCTAAATTTTCCTATAAGGGGAAGTTACATCTTAAATGACCAAGTTACTCAAGAAAACTCTCGATTTAGATCAAAAAATATTATTTTCAAGAATTTTAAATTTTAAGACTTTCAAGGTTGAACAAAGGAGTGTCGAATGGGAAAAGATTAAGTTTGAAACATTTTATTATGGAATCCAAAGGAAGAAAACTAGGGGATGTCATGGATTCAGAGGAGAACCTTAGTGACTTCCCAAGCCATCCTGTGGTTTAACTTCAATTTTAAGGAAATATAATTAGATGTTTCATCCTACCAATTATTATTTTAGGCGTACACTTGTATGACATGGTCCTACAAATAGCCTGAAAGACAGGAGGATTTATATCGTGACAAATGATGACCTCAAAACCTAAAGTGAGTTAGGGCTTAAATTGCATAGCATAACGGTGCAAAGCCCTAAAAATAAGTTGAGGATTTATGCCGTACTAGACGGGCTACCTCGAAGTTCTATGGCTTATTATTTAATTCTAAGGAAAAATTGCTATTGTAGATCTATTTGCTCTCTCGAAGTTATTCTATCGTACATTCTTATCATGCTACCAGCAGAATCTATTCCAAGCTTCTCGTTGAAGTGAGAACTCTAGGTCTTCAGGTTTAAAAGGTTTTACCACATATGCTTAAGTGTTTTGATTATGTTGTTGTTCAAATGTCTTATTTGGGAGAAATTAAAGATGATTAGAGCGACACTAGTTAGGATCCCACAGTTCCTTCATTCGGTACCATTATTTTCTATTTAATTTACCTAGTCTAAACAAGTTGTTAAGCTCATTTAAACTAAAGAGATCTCATTAGCAACAATAGGTTACCTCATTTGAGGGACTTCCATAAATTCAAAAGAACATAATATGTTTTTTGGTTGTTTGTTTGAAAGAGTTGTTATTTCAATTTTGAAAACATGTTTTTTTATGTATTTTTAGGTTTTGGTAAGTAAATAAATGCAGGTAAGCACATGTTGTAAGGTAAAAAAAATAAAATTGCAAATGCATAAAAATATAACTATGTATCTGGGCCTCTGCTACCGGTCCATAGTTAGCATCATGAAGCATAATATATTAATAAGAAATTTAAATAATCTGCAGGAAAGTAAACAGGAGCATCCAGTGCTGAAAAAGTCAGAAAAATGAGTAGTAGTAAAACATGAGAAAGTAAAAGAACATCCATAGTCACATATAGAAGATCGGGATTAAATGTAAGACATTGGTAAAATGGGGCCTCAGAGTTGGATTGTGTGCTTCCCAACCTTAAGTGAGAGCTACCAACTCGATAATCAATGGAGGGCAGTCTTGTCCTTGTTGCAAGTGATTGACCATGGACCTTTATAAGTTTTCATTTTTTTAATTTAATTTTCATTCATATAAAAATTACTCTAACAAGAAAAAGCTATTTTGATTAAAACATTTTGTAGAGTGGTGTAGTCTATAGTTAATTAGTTTGATTGAGCTAGTACTACTGTCAACCTAAGAGTATCGGGGACAATTATCTCCTCAAGAGTCATCAAATAGAATCATCAGTCCTTATCCTCTCCTTTTGTCAAAGGTCCTTGAGGCAGGAGATACTATTCTAAATCCCACGTCGTATCCTTCGTTTTAGCACACATTAGCATTATCATCATCATTCTAGCCTCCTAAACGTTAGACTTACACAAGCCTGATAATCCATATATGGAAAAAAAAAATCCCTAGTTGCTCAAAAGGACTTAAATACCTTAGGGAAGACTTAAATCCTTGAGCATTGGATTAATTAATGTAGGATATAGTGTAGGGAATTTCTATTGATTTGGGTGAATTATCGTGTCCTGAGACATAACTTGGCGGATCCCTAGAAGTTTTAATGGAAGATTTTCTTGAGAAAAGAATAGTAAGTCTAGTTTCCCTTCAAAATATTCAAAAGATCATAGAGGTGTTCTCTAAACATATTTTGAAACCTCTTGAATCATTTTGAGTTCATTTGGACTTATTATGTTGTTGAATTAATCATCCGAAGTTAAATTTAAATTCAATGGATTAAACCAACCTATGCTCAATGAACATTAATAAATTATCCCAATAGTGAAGTTCTCAAACATTCAATTGATGTTTTATTCAAGAGTTATGTAAGTGGATGCCCAAAAGGGCAAGCTCAAGTCATTAGGGATCTTCAACCTACAATTGAAGTTGGGCTTGTAACGTTTAAAGTTTTTTATTAATAATCATTTTCCTCTTTTATAATCCTCATTAAACAAGTTTAAAAATCAAGCTTAGCTCACTGTTATGCCCTTAAATGTAATCTTTAGGATAAATTTGTAATAATAAAAATGTTAAATTAAATGAAATTCAATTCCAATTGAAAGATCACACTTATCATTTCATCACCAATCAAAAGGTTCAAATAAGGGAGTTATTATCTTTCTAATCTCAAGCCCACTACCTTAGGCTCATCCAATTAAGTTAGCCTCCAAATCTCAATAATTTAAAAAATTACATTTTTACCCTTCTTATGAAAAGGTGACCAGTTGGTTTCTAACTCTTAACCCATTTTGTTTCAAACATTTAAAGAAGTTTATTATGATTAATATTACCCATTTACCATTTGACTTAGCCAAAAATTTAATTAGGGCATCAAAATTCAAAAATTACTTTTTTGCCCTTAAGGCACTCCACTTAATACTCATTAAATTCAACTGAAATGAGTTTAAAATTCTTAAGATACCCCACTCGTGGGTCAATTAAAATATTAAAGGTGAAATTATGATTGTTTGATTATTGTTTAATTTATATAATTATTTTTAGCACAAAAATAGTAATTTTCAATGTTAATTCATTTAACAAATCAAAGTAGGGTTTTTGTCCTCAAGAAAATTGTTGGAGGTTCACCTAGGCCAAAGAACCACTTAGACCAAATTTCATGATTTTTTAATTATATTTTTGTTATTATAATTATTTCTTGATCTTAGTGATTAATTAAATTAAAATTAAAATTTAATTTCAAAAATTTCTTTTTATATTTTTATTTAGTCTTTCTGAATTCAAAGAACTCAAAGAAACAAACACTCCATTTTTGTAATTTTTATTTTATTTATTATAATTATTTTAATGAAACATAAATGAAAATACTATTTTAACATTTTAAAAATACATAACTACATTAGAAAAATTAGAAAAAAATATTTTAAAGGAACCCAGAAGATCAAGGAACAATTTTAAACACTTTGGTGCATTTTTAAATTTTGGCAATTTTTAATTATTTTTAATTTATTTTAAATTCAAAAATAGCCCAAGAAAGAACTATTTATTTTAATTTCAATTTTATTATTCTTAAGTGACCCTAATCACAAGGAACTCTCAAAATTATTTTTCATAATTTTTTTAATTTTATTTTATTTATTACAATTTTTTTATAGTAAAAATCTTTTTTTACTTCGAAAATAGGCTTTGATATTAAATATATTTCAAATGGGTTTCAAAATTTTATAGGGGGTTCAAATCATCATTATCTACAGTATGGAACAATTTTTAAAATTTTTTTATTATATTATATTTATTTAACTTTTTATGAGTTTTAATGACTTAATCAACTATGATAATGTACATAATTATTTAAACTTATTTTACACTTTACTTAGAGTCTTGTGACCACACGGAACCTACCAAAATAAGTCCCATATTTTTTTATTTAATTTATATAACTATTTTAAATAAAATATGCAAGTGGTCTTGAATATTAGGGCTTTTAGGGTTATAGGTGTTCTTTAACTTTGGAAAAATCAGAGAACATCCCTAACCACATGCAAAATATGACCTCCAAATTTCAACTCAAGGTGATTAATATTTAATAAAATATAGTTAAAATACTCTTTGGAGTATTTATTTAATTAAAAATATAATACATGATAAATAATTTTTATTTTTTGTTTATAATTTTATCCTCTATTCGCTGAGCAACATGGTATTTTTATTTTATTTTTATAAATTTTATTACGCCAAGTTATGCATTTTTAAATTTTTTTATTTTAAATAAATAAAAACTGCCCTATTTTTCTACTTATCCATGCGACAGCCAGCTCATCCTAGACAGCTCCGAAACTCAACGTAGCATGCTCCCACTCGATGCTGCCTTCCGCTTCAGCTGCTATGCCGCTCGCGCTTTATGAGCAAATCCCTTATCTGACCCCTTCGCCACTGTTCGATCAATACACGCGCGAATGGACGACATCCTTTCATCGTCTCCAAGTGATTCAACCTGAGAATTTTCAAACTTCTAGACTTAAGATCTCACTTGATACTCAACCAAATTGCATGAGGTTTGTTCCAATAGCTTAATCTAGTTAAGGCGAATCCATCTATACGGTTGATCAAGCATGAAACACAAGTCCACTTCATAATCAATGAAACTCAACCTAAAATTAGGGATTTTGAAGTATACCTATACCCAAGAGGTGAGGCCTCGATTGGGTACTTGTGGAAGCATCCGTAGAGTCCAAAAAACCTCTTAAAAGTGTCACCTTCCTCTGGTATAGGGTCTTAGTAAGAATTTGACCAATAGGTAGTGCAGCTTTGGTCTAAGAGTGGGTTAGAGGATCAAGAGATGGGTCATTCAATAGGGAACTTTCTTTTTTGGTCTGAGGAAGCTTTTAGAAGGATTAATTTAAAGTGTTTAGGAGTTTGGTGGAGTCACAAAAAAGGCCCTGGGTTTTGAGCTTACAATTAGGGTCCCTAAGAAATGAGCTTAAGTGAGTCTGGGATGCATTGTGGGCTAAGAGTATCTAGGTTGGTTTCTAGAGTCCAAATGGTAGTTGTGGTGGTTCAAGTTGGGCTAGACTAAGTGGCTCAAAGTGAGTTTAAGGTTTGGGTTTAAAATTTGGGACTTGACTTGAGCTTGGGTTTGGCCTTTGCTAGAACTTAGATCTAGGTCAATTAATTAGCCAATTTGGTTTAGAAAACTGTCATGAGGCATTTGGGTATCTATTATGTTGAAATGGGAGATTACGAAGTTCACTATAAAGAAATTTTGATTTTTTTGTAAAATTGGGGGTTTTGATTTGGATTGGATTTAGGCCATGTTTTAGTTTATTCCCAAGCCAATTGATGGTTCAAAATAGTCAAAGCAAATGTTATGAAACGTTTAGAATTCAAAATTGAGGAAATGGATGGGTTATGGGGTTTAATTTGGTGGAATTTTGAAATTAGTCCAATTTTGGGGCATTTGGATTAAGTTTGGGATTTGGACTTGAAATTGGATTTAATTGGGCTAGAACTTGGTTTCAATTGAGTTGGGACATTATAAAATTTTATTTGAATTTGAAATTTAGAGTTTTTGAAATCAATTTGGTGGAAATTAGGGATGAATTTAGGGAATTTGGGCCTTTAAGGATACAATTGGGATTTTGGTCAACGTTGGTCAAATTGGGCCCAATGGGGGTTAGTATTGGTTTTGGGGATATTTGGAATTTTTGGGCCTTAAGGAGCATTTTTGTAACTTTTGCAATTTTGGGAATTTTGTATCTTTTGGGGTGTTTTGGGCAAGTTGAGTGGTTGAAATGGTTTGGGATGATTTTTGGATATAATTTGAGGATTTGGGTCATTTTTTTTTAATTTAGGGTTCTAGGTGTGTTTTGATAACAATGAAAAAGTTTGGGGCTAAACGGTCAAAATTGAGAGTTGGGGTTTAATAGAAAGCAAAGTCACAAAACTACCTTTATGGTGCTATGAGACCAAGGGAACCTCATTTTGGATCCTCCATGGGTTGGTCTTAGCCATCTTAGTCAAAGGTTAACGGTTTAGGGGACCACCCACATGAGTCTCCAAAAGAGTAGGGAATCAGGTTAAATGGTGCTTGGTTTAGAATTTTATGTTGTGAGTGAAGGTGAGGGGTTCAAGTGTGTGTGTGAAAGACTGACCAAGACCACACTACTCATGGCTAACCCTATTGGCCAGACACTCCTGTGGGGACTCCTCTTGAGCTCCCCCCATGTTGGTTTCATTCTACTAAGTGCTAGAGCTCCTTGAAAACTAAATAAGTGTTTAGAATTTCTAATGGGGGTAGGGTTCCATCACTAGTCCTCTAAGATAGTCAACAAGTAAGTCCTATGGCTAGATCCTCAACATAAGTGAGGTCAACACTATTACAACCTCTTAAACAAATCAGTAGGACCAATGTACATGTATATGAACTGCATGTTGGATTGAGATCTATGGGTGGAAGTTCAGATATTCCTTCTACCTCTACTTTCAGACCATCTACCTCAGGTAGTGCTGCTCATCTTCAACCACTCTAGATGATCTTCATAGTGATTATTAGGCACTGGCGCGTGATATTGCATATCTCCATGGTAAAGTGACTGATATCGACAATAAGATTGATCATGTTCAAGGATATTTGAAACTCAAACATTATTATGATATGAGTTTCTTTAAGGAGATCATGATTTTAGTTTCCTTCAAATCCTTCATTTATGGACTACCAACCACATAACTATATGAATGAGGATGAGGATACTGATGATGAGATAGATGGATACGATGGTGAGTAATATTGTTTATGTTTTGAGTGTTGTATGTTATGTTTCTTTAGATGTATTTATTTAAGTTGTTAGATGTTCTGAACTATTTAGTGTAGTAATTGTTGTTGTGGATTTGTTCTGATTTATCAATGATATAGATGTTGTAGAAGACTTAAGTAATTTTTTTGTGATAAAGGCTAGTTCTAAGAATTAAGATATTAAGTAAAAGAGAATAGGGATATGATTTTACTATTTAAAGTAAAAAAAATTGTCATTTTGAAATACTAAGGATCTTATATCTATACTTTAAAGAATTGAGACTCTATGAAAAAATATTTTTGAAAACAAATGCAAATTATCAAGGTAAAGAAATGTGATGAGTTCTTGACTTTAAGAGGAGGATAATGAAGTTCAAAATCATTAAAGGTTGATCAAGATATAGTAATCCTCACTAAGAAAAAGAAAAGAAAGGATTGAAAATGATCCTGAAAGTAAAAAAAGAAAAGAAAAAGAAAAAGAAAAGAGAGAGAAAAAAAATAAAAGTATATATGAAAGTGAGGCGAAGCTTGAGGTGATGTCGAATTAAAAAGTGGCTTCACTTGAATTATCTTAAAGAAAGAGGCTTTATTACTATTCTGAGCTTTTATTCCTAAAAGTAAAGTTCTCTCAAATTTTATCTATTACTGTTCTGAGATCCCTATGTTTTTCAAACTACAATTAAATTTTTGAATGAATAGAAAATTAGAATTCCTTTACTTGATTACAAAATATTATTATGCCCTATTTTCAACATGAATTACTAGAATTTTTTCTAAAGTCATAACTACTACATTTATAAGACAAAACTATAAGGGTTTTTAATGAAACCCACTACCATATGTTAACATATTTAATTTTTTCAAAAGAAATAAGTTACCTAAGGACAAGTAATAGTTAAGTTTGGTAGATTTTGACATGCCTTAAATATGTTATTTTTATTTACATATTTAATGCATATTTTTAATGATATTTCACTTTAATGAAAGGTATTTTTGATGTTTTTGGTTATAAATACACTAAATGGTGCAAGTGGAGCAAATGGAATGAAAATATAATATATTGGAGTCAAAAAAAATAAATTGGCCAACGTTCACCTGGCGCCTCGGCACTAAAGGCAATTATTCTAGATGGTTGAATGAATGTGGACAAAATTTGAAGGGATGCTTGAAGTAACTATTGGTAATTTTGAGAGCTCTATTTAAAGAGACTTCTGGAAATTCAAAGGGGATTTTTTAGAGAAAAGGGGAGTATTCTTTGAGAGGATAAAGACTTGGAGACTTGCTTAGATTTGGAGGAGAAGAGGAGAAGTGAGAGATATCTTCTTCGTCATTGCTCTGAGTTATATTAGAGTGGAATTGCAAGGAAAGTGTTTGATTCAAAGGAACTAGAAGAATTTCTTGGGAAGGAGTTTGAGAAAAGTTGTGTATTTTGTTGTCTAGCTCCTAGTCGCCATATCCTGGTGCCCAGCATTGGCCACTTTGTTTTCCTTGACTCCAACTTGCTCAATTTTTTTTCCATTTGCTCTACTTTCTCCATTTAGTGTACCTACAACCAAAAACATAAAAAATGCCTTTCATTAAAGCACAATATCATTAAAAATGGGCATTAAATGTGCAAATAAAAGAAACATTTTTAGCATGTCACTTTTGCACAACCATGTTGTGCAATTTAAGCTCTAACTCGCTTTATGCTCTGAGGTTGTCATTCGTTACGACATAAACCTTCCTATCTTCCCAGCTATTTGTATGACCTTTTCATGTAAGTGTAAGCCATAAATAATAAAATTGGCAGGATAAAACATCTAATAATACTTCTATGAAATTGAAGCCAAACAATAAGATAGCTTGGGAGGTCACCGAGGTTCTCCTCAGGATCTGTGACATCCTCTAGTTTTCTTCCTTTATATTCCAAAGATAATCATTCCTATTTGATATTTTCCATTTGAAATTTCCTATGTCCGACCTTCAAATCCTAAACTTTGAGAATCATGAAGACAAATACCTCTAATCAAGATCGAGAGTTTTCTTGATTGACTTCGATCATTTAGTTGTAATTAACTATAAGAGTTTGCCTTTCTAGTGAGATTTAAGAATCCAAGTAAGATAAATCTTGTCTAATCTTTAATATTAGATAAAGGAACTTATTGGTCAACATAAAAGGTTTCACAAACCAAAATGAATGTCATAAATATTTTAGTTTATTTAAATCGAGTCTCACTATCAAGTAATGTGTATATTCCCTAGGATATATGCATGGCTTGTAGTGTTGTATTAATTTATTTAAACTATTATCCATATGAGATTGGTTAGGATTCATATTTTCAAATTTTAGAAAGTTACTTTTCAAAATTATATATATATATATATATAT
>JXCR01073744.1:13565-24262 GCA_002079205.1 Phalaenopsis hybrid cultivar | reverse complement strand
GTTTGAGGTTCTGGCTTCCCTGGCGATTTCGTGCTCCTCTTCGTGCTCCATGCCTGGTGCGATCTTTCCACATCTTTTTTTCCTTTCTTCGTTCTCACATTATTTTTGCAATGTCACCCTCTCATTCCTTCGTCGATGCAATTTTAGAGGCTGGTGGGGCGACATCTGGCTCTACTGTTTCTTGTATGTTTCCTCAAGGCTTTCATGATTCCCTTAATGTTGGGGGAGATTACTCTTTTGTCAAGAAACTTGGGAAAAACAATGGCAAGTTGGCTATGTTTATTTCTGATGTTGAATCCAACATTTTAGCTTCCTCTTGCCGCTTGGCTTTGGTTGGAAAGTTTTCTTTTGGTCATTCGAAATTGGAACTTATCTGGAAAGAAATTGATTTTTCTTCCTTTAAAGGGTTGGTCGAAAATTGGTGCTTTAGATGGTAAACATATTTTAATACATCTTGCGAATGATGAAGACTATACTATGCTATTTGAGAAGAGATTTCTGAGAATCGAGAATAGAGTAATGAAATTCAGGAAATGGTCTATAGATTTTGATCTGAAACTTGAATTACCTATTTTACCTGTTTGGATTTGTTTTCCTGGACTAAAGCTGCACTTATTTAATCATGAAGTTTTATTTTCCCTTGCTGCCACTTACGGGAAACCATTAAAAATGGATAGTGGTACGTACTACCTTACTTGGCCATCTAAGGCTCGAGTCCTTGTGGAAAGGGATATAACTCTGCCCTTTTGTGATGAGATTTGGATTGGATCTCAACACCAAGGCTATTGGCAATCGGATGAAATTGAAAAGCACTCTCCATATTGCACCCATTGCTCCATGTTTGGGCACCATGCCACTATTTTCTTTCGTCTCAACCCTCATCTCAAAGCAAACAATGGTTTGAACCCTCCTACTGGGAGTGATAATATTGCGCCACCTAACCCTTCTATCATAAATGATCCTGCAAAAGAACAAGTGCAAATTAAAGACACAACCATTGACCCTACTATAGTTATCCCCATAAATGATTTGGAACAGGTGCATCCCACACGCATGGGTAGTGATGAGGTTATTAATGAGACTATTAATGTAGCTAATGATGAGGCTACTAATGTGCAATCCCCAGGTGTTGGGAATGATGGATATGTTGAATCAACTGTTCATACTTACTATGAAAAAGCTCCTTCTCAATTAGTATATTATGGTAATATTTTAGCTACTTCTTCTAATGCTAATCTTGCTAAGGAAAACTTTTTTAACAGGATAGAGCAACATCATGAACATGGTCCTCTTTCGATATCCAATGATACTTTAAATGGTCCTCTACTACTTTCTCATTCCAACTTAGAGGGTGAGTGGCAAGTGTAAAAACATGTTAAAAGAAAAACCATAAGGAACAATGAACTATCAAGCTTGAATGTTGGGAACATTATTCATGAAAAAACTTAATATTTAGAAGGAGAACAATTAGGCAGCTCTTCTAGATCTTCTAGAAGGTCTAGCTTAAGACATAATGTTTAACATTATGGTCTGGAATATTAGGGGAGTGGTGGACCCTTCCTCTTTTAATAGGCTTAAATATTTTTGTAAGGCCCATAAACATTCTATTTTTGCCATCTTGGAGCCACTTGTCCATGTTAATAAGAGCAGGATTTTACAAAGTTTTAAAGGTTTTCAATCATTTTGTAACAAGAACAACAAAATTTGGGTTTTTTTGGAAGCGCCATATTACTCTTTCTATCATTGATGATGGGGAAAAATTTGTTCTCACCCACTTCCAGATGGAGCAATTTCATGGTTGGGACGTCTTTGTTTATGCTAGTTCTTTTCTTTCCTGAAAAATTTCTTCTTTAGAAGAAACTTGAGATTTTGGGTGGTTCCATCACTGAAAATCTATTTGTTAGCGGTGACTTTAATATGATCATGAAGCCTTCTAAGAAAACAGGTGGTGAACGATGTGATATCTCTCTTCTTAATCGGTTTTCTAACTCCATGGTTGGAGCTGGCTTATTTGATATGGCAAATTCTAGCTCTCCTTACACATGGAGGTGAGGTTTTCTCCAACAAAGGCTTGATCGGTTCCTTGTGAACTCTGCTTTTCTTACTTATTTTCTTATCTCTAAAGCTCAACATCTGAGCTATGCTTCCTCCGATCATAACCCAATTCTCTTATTGATAAACCTATTATTTCCAAATTTGAGTTTCTCAATATTTGGACTAATCATGATACTTTCCTCAGTATTTTGCAACAAGTTTGGAACTATGATGGAGCTGGCTCATCCTGGTATATTCTACGGAAATGAAATAAAAAATTTGTTGCTCATCTTTGTAAATGGAATCCCCAAATTTTTTGCAATGTTCACACTAAAGTTTTGGAAGCTCAAAATACTGTTGACCTTTTGGAATCTCAGGTCATATGTACCCCGGATATGGTAAACACTACTGCTCACGCTCACTTGACTCATCTTGAAGCCATTAATATGGAGGAGGCTCTTCTTCAATAAAAAGCTAACGACCTCCATTTCAAGGTTGGTGATCGAAACACTAATTCCTTCCATGCCTCCTTAAAACATAGAAGGAACATTAATTGCATTTTGAAAATTAAAAATGTAGAGGGTTAAATTTTGACTAATTCGGATGAGATTGGGGATAATGTTGTTCTTTACTTTTCAGAGCTTTATCAGCATAGATCTATCATTAATCTTGTTGATGATAATGTGTTTCTTGATGTGTTTGACTATATTAATAGTCTTTCTTTAGCCCAGGTTCTGGATGAGGGAGAAATTCTTTCTGCTTTCAAGTTCATAAGCTCCAACAAGTCACCTGGACCTGATGGCTTCTCCTCTACCCTTTATGTCAAGTGTTAGGATTAAAAATGAGGTGGTTATGGCTTTTCAAAGTTTCATTTTGGGTGAGGATCCTGGTAATTATTTTAGCTCTGCCTGTATTGTTCTCATTCCTAAAGTACATGATAAAATCACTTGGGATAACTTTTGCCCTATCGCTCTTACTGTTGTTATCTCTAATGTGTTGCATAAGATCATTGTTACAAGACTACAACCTCATCTTGCTCATTTTATATCCCCTCAGCAATCAACATTTATAAAAGATAGATATATTACTAACAATATTTTGCTTACTCGAGAATTGATTGAAGATCTTGATAAGCATTGTAGAGGAGGTGACATGGTTTTTAAACCTGATATTAAAAAATCTTTTGATACCGTCAGTTGGGATTTCATTCTTAACATTCTTCATGCAAAGGGTTTCAAATATGATTTTGGTTCCCTTATCAAAAGGTGGTTAGCTAACTATCACTACAGTGTTCTCGTCAATGGCAAAGCTCATGGTTTCTTCTCGGGTTCTAGAGGCATTAACAGGGAGATCCTCTCTCCCCTACTATTTTTATTATTACTTTTGACAATCTCTTAAGGCTTATAAATAGGCTGCATCAAACACATCCTCATTTCCAATACTCTAATAAATCAAAATTTCTTATTAGTCACCTTGCCTATGTGGATGATGCCATTTTATTTTCTAATGTCAGTAAGCCTAC
Organism: Phalaenopsis hybrid cultivar; assembly: GCA_002079205.1. NCBI lineage: Eukaryota > Viridiplantae > Streptophyta > Magnoliopsida > Asparagales > Orchidaceae > Phalaenopsis > Phalaenopsis hybrid cultivar. Next base: position 20,706 of record JXCR01073744.1, on the reverse strand, counting down.
TATTAAAGCAATGAAGACACTGCTTAATGAGTTTCAGGATGCCTCTGGCCTTCTTTTTAATTTGGCTAAGTGCAGTATTTATTTTGGCAACAAGGTGAATAACAACATTGAAAATTGGTCCTCTGATTACACCGAGTGTAAGGTTTCAAAGCTCTCTTTAAAATACCTTGGGGTTAATCTACTCAGGGGAAGGAAAAAAAAAACTCAGACTGATGATGTTGTGGATAATATTAAATTGAAAATCAATGATTGGAGAAATACTTTCGTTTCTAATGTTGGAAGGCTTACGCTTCTTAAAAGTGTTTTATGTACCATTCCCTTATACTCTATGCAGGTGTTGAAAATTGAGAAGTCTACCCAATCTACTCCTGAAGTTCTATTTAATAAATTCCTTAGGCGGGGGAATAGATCTTCTAAGATTTAGGCTAAATAGATGAAGGTTTGTAAGCCTGCTACCTCTTGGGGGCTTTGGCTTAAAAACCTTAAGGAAATTATTGATATAAACATGTGTAAGCTTTGGTTCAAATTTAGATCTCAAGATTCTTTATGGGCTCAATATCTCCATCATAAATATTGCATGAATACTCATCCTTCCGTTGTGTCTTGGAAAGTGGGAGACTCTAAAATCTGGAAAGCTACACTCTTGCTCATGAGGTGGCTTCTCATTTCATTTTTTGGGATGTGGGAGAGGGGAAAATTTCATTCTGGAATGATCATTGGGGTTCTACTCCTTTGTCGAGATTGCCTCATGCTACTAATGATGATGATCTTCTTGTTAGGGATTTTTGGATTGATGGCGACTGGAACATACCCAAACTATGGTCTCTAATTGGTGAAAAAGCTTTCTTAGTTGCAACTATTCCATTTAAAACTGAATCTAGAGATGTTCTTATGTGGAAATCCCATGTTACTGTTTCTACTACTAAGATGCTTTACACTAATTTATACACTTGCCCTCAGTGGATTTGGAGTAAGTATATTTGGCACCATTTTATCTCTCCCTCTATCTCTTTCTTCATTTGGAGATTGTTCCATAATCTACTTCCCCTTGATGATATTTTGAAGATGAAAGGTTTGAAAATTACATCATTTTGCTATATTTACAAGAAGGAAACTGAATCCCCCACTCATTTATTTTATGAATGTGATTTTGCTAGAGAAGTATGGCATTGTTTTGGGAACTATTTTGGTATAATATGGCCTACTAATTTCCATTTGAAAAGCATTCTTCAAACTTGGAAAAATTCTGAAAAATATCATACAAAGCTCTTCTACTTTTTGATGATTGTTCTTTGGTTTATTTGGGTGGGAAGAAATAGTCGTAAATATGAGGACTCTCCTCATGCACCTTATAATTTGCTTGTAATCATTTTGGCTAACTTTCTTAAAGCCTCTAAAGCTATGGGAAGTGTCGATATTACTCCTCAACTAGGGAACAATCGGAGGCCAATGTTGATTAATTGGACTCTGCCTTCTCATGGTTGGGTTAAAGTTAATATTGATGGCAACTTAAATTGTACCAATACTGGGATTGGAGGCTTGTTCAGATATTTTAATGGGAAATGCATTATTTTCTTTGCTTCCCCTTGCGTTGCTTCTTCTCCTTTTGAAACAGAAACAAGGGCTACTTTGGGTGCTTTACAAATTGCAATTTCATATGAACTTTCTCACATTATTCTTGAAACGGATTCTTTAGTTTTATTTCAAATCTTAACGGGATTTCTTAAGCCTGATTGGAATATTACTACAACCACATTAAAGATATTGTAATTAAATTTCATTTTCAAATTCAATATGCATTCATTAACCGTGAGGCGAATAGGCATGTGGATTGGTTAGCTAAGAAGGGGCATCTTGGTATCATTATAGGAGAAAATCCTACTCACCCTCTTTATAATCTCATTCTTGGTGATGTTATGGATGCACTTTATATACGAGTTTAACTTTTATCTCAACAGCCTTTGGCTGGAGGCTACGAGATGTTGGTACAATGCTATTCTTAAAATTTTTTTTCCTTTCACTTTCACTTTTATTTGGAGTGGTGTTTTTATTATAAAGATAAGCAGAAGATTCTCCTTCTTTACTACTCTAAACTTTTGGAGGCCAATGGCTCCATTTCGTTGGTGGCATGATGTGGTTTTTGAGAATATGGGGTTCTTTATGCTGAGCATTATAATTGTGTTTGGAGGCCCATGGCTCCGTTTGTTGGTTTGGATAATCAATCTATTAAGTTTCAAATGTTTATTTCTTCCTCTTGTGGTTTCTACTTAGGCAGACTCTACTACTTCATTTTGTTCAATTCTATGGAGGCATGGATTAAGTTTTCTTTTGAATGCCAGTGGCTCCAATTGACTCCAATTTTTTGGAGACACGTCTTGCGCTCTCATTTGGAAACTGGTGACTTTACTATTTTAAGTTATTCCTTTGTTGTCGGAGGCCCATGGCTCCAGCTTCTGGTGTGGGACTGCCAGTGGATTATGTTTCATTTGTTGATTTTATCTCACTGTCTGGACTGCTTACAGACTGAGGTGACTTGGCTGAAATTTATGTGTTTAGAGCTTATGTTTGGAGTAATTTGTTATATTACAGGGATGGTGTTTCGAGTTGCGTTCTCTGAGCTTCACTTATCTATATATTTTGGATACATTTTTTATAAGTCCAATGAGGAAATTGTTGGTTGCCTGTGGAATAGATTACTTCTCTACTATATGAGTTTAGTCTTAACTCATATGATATCCACTTTTATCTTAAGCAGGAACCTTGAGGTTTTTATTTTCCTCTATGTGATGTTGCCTTATCTTCTCATGGTCTTTTTTGCAAAGCTAACTATAGTTTCTTTATTGCTCTTAGCTAAATGTTTTTTGAGAAGCATTGATGCTTTAACGCCCTGGAACTTACTTTGGTGGTCCATGGCACCTAATACTAAACGTAGATTTGGCTTTTCCCTCATATAGTTTATTACAATTTTAATCTGCCACCATTTTGTTTCTAACTTTCATCACAGGTCCTGCTTTCTGCATTTCACGGAGATTATATTGCTAATTGGAAGGCTCATGCTGCTCCTTTTGACGTCTTTTTGGCTTTGCAACTCTCAAGCTTGATTTTGCGTTATATTGTACATGTTACTGCAAGGTATACAGATTCTATTCGGTTTACTTTTATTTTGGATACATGTAATTTTGGATTTTTTTTCTTATTTCTCTCTCTCTCTCTTTGTTGCATACAGTTGTAATGCAGGAAAAGGAACCCCTAGGACGATATGTTTTTCATTTTTGTTTAGTGGGGATCCTTTTTCCCTGCTTTTTTGTAACCTCCTTTTTTATTAACGCGTAAGGAGTCACGAGATGCTCTTTTATTTTATATATATAATGCTTACTCTGAGTGATATTTCACTTTATATAAAGGTATTTTCATGTTTTTGTTGTAGGTACATTAAGTTAGACATTTAGAGTTGAAAGGAAGCAAAAAGAACAAAATTTGGATTAAAAATGCCACTTTTGAAGAATTTGAATTAGAGCCTAGGCATTAGGATCTGATGCCTAAGTGGCAGAATATAGAGAAGGTGGTGCCTAGGCACCAGATTTTAGCTGCTAGGCTCCAAAGACGTTTATTTTTTCAAATGCATTGAGATTGAACGAATTTCAAAGGTGTGCCAAAAAAGTCTCTTGGGAATTTGGCCCCACATTATATAATGGTGATTTTATGATAGAAAAGGGTGTGTATTAGTGGGAATTAAGTGGCTTGAGAGTGTTAGATATGATTTTCTATGAATAGTTATAAGAAGAGAGGGAAAGTGAGAGATTTATCCTTCATTACATTTGTAAGAGAGAACTAAGTAATACAGTAAGGAGAGAAAGTTATTCAAAAGAACTTCAAAGGATTTTCTTGGGGAGGAGATTAAGAAAAGTTGTTTGTACTTTACTTTTTCTTATTGTGCAAATTTATTTACATATATAAATCAATGTTTTGTTGTATCTTCCTCATTTAGTATGAGTAGTTTGCTATGTCCTTCTCCCTACAATGAGATATAGACATGTGAAGAATTGAAATTATTTAAAAGCGTTTTAATTTCAAAATTGTGATGATTCAAACTTCAATCTTCATTTACTTATCCATCTGGCCAACTAATTTATTAAAATTTGTTGTGAAGCATATAATCCGAGAAAGCTATGCTTTCTTCAACTAAGTAAGAATCACATTGATCTCATGAATGAGAATGCAATTCATAGGCTCAAGTATAAATAGATAGGGAAATATGTTTGTTGAGCGTAAAATTGGAGATTTTTAGAGTGACAGACTAAAATTCTCAATTTGGTCCATAACCAAAGGAAAATATTTTAAGATTTTGATACTTATTTTATATTATTTTTTATTATATTGCACTTTAAAGAAAAGTATTTTTTATGTTTTGTTGCAGGAATGATGAATTAGGGTCATTGGAGCAAAAAGATGCAAAAAGGAGCGAATTTGGAGCGAAAAGGACCAAAATGTGCAGAATTGAACTAGGGCGCCGACGGTGCCATCGACCCCGCCAACGGCAAGATTTTCTCAAGACGCCAGAATTAATTTATTATGAAGGTCCGCCGACGACGCCCTCGAGGCCACCGACGGAGAGCTCGGCGGTTATGCCCAATCAGGCTTTGGAAAAGGCCAAATTTTGAAGGGATGCTTAGGCAACACTTGGGAAAGCTCATCCACAACTTTAAAAGACTATTTTGGCCAAAAATTTGAGGAGCCTAAGGAGTCTGGAAAAGGGGGAAATGCTAGGGAGAGTTCCTGAAGAATAAAAAGGTTCTAATAGGAGGGAAAGAATATAGGGAGTAAAGGAAGTGCTAGGAGAGTTCCTAGAGATTAGAAAAATTCCAATATTAGTGAGGAATTCTTCGAGAGATTGTAAGAGTGGAGGGAAAGTGAGAGATTTCTTCCTCCTTGCTGTTTCGAAGAGGAATTCTGTGTGTTGTAAAGAAAGGAAGAAATTTAGAGGAACTTTGAGGAGTATTCTTGGGGAGAAATTAGAGATAAGTTATTTACTTGTTGTATTTTGTATGACTTTGATTCTATATATGAATTCCGAGTTTTTTTGTGTTTTCCCATGAGATCTGAGTAGTTTTCTCTATCTTTCTCCTTGTCTCGAGATTTATGAAATGGTGATTTGAATTGGTGAAGTCATGAAAGTGTTTAAGAAATTGTGATGATCTTTGCACTTCGATCTTAATTTACTTTCAATTTAGCCAATTAATTTGTTAAAATATGTTGAGTTTTATAACTAAAGTGAAGATTACATCCAAGATTCAGGGAGGTCAAAGCCCTTGGAAGTTGGGTGCAAATAAATAGGGAAATAATATTATCGGGTGTAGAATTGGAGATTTTAGAGAGAAAGACTAAAATCCCCAATTCGGTCCTACCGTTTGGGTGTTGAAGTGTAGATGTTAGCCCTCAGGCAAGGGGAACGTGGGAGCTCCGAAGTGAGAGCCAGTATCCTCCCAGCCTAGCTGCAGATTTAGTAAACAAGCGTAGAATTAGTCAATTTTCTTTATCCCTGGACCAAAGGGTAAAGAATATGTTTGCTTCTATTTGTCACAATATAATTTGAACCAATTCACTTTATCCATTCACTAGAATTTTTTGACAAGGAGAATGATGCTTTCTTATGTATTGAATATCACATTTATTATCATTCTTAATTTAATAGTTATTAAAATTATATATATATTGCAATTGCCTATTAGTGACAGATAAGCAAATTGAACTTCGTTGTTGTGATTAAAGTATTGCTTTTTCTAAAACCTTAGTTCGTAATTCTAAACCTCTCCCTGTGGGATCGATATCTAGGACTTCATTAGAGCCCTATATTACTTGAGCGATATGTATAATTTCGTTGATAAGTGTGACTTTATAATTATTAAACATTTATTTTGTCCATATTTATCTTATATTTGTAAGCAAATATAAAGTCGCGGTCAAGTTTTTGGCACCGTTGTCGGGGAGTGAGTGAGTAAAATCACAATTAGAGTAACAGAAAATTAGGATTATTAAAAAAAATTTTACTTGAATTGTAACTTATTTTTATATTTAGTTAATTATATTACTATGTAGTGATTTTAAATTGTATGCGTAAATTTGGACTTGAAAATCTTATACCTTACGATTCGGAATTAGAGCACACTGTTAGAACGATTAGAAGATTAAGAAGAGAACCTAGACATTCTAATACAATGGAAAACAACATGAATAATCAAGGAATAGAGAATGAACACCAACCTAGACCCCTATGAGATTATGCAAATCCTACAGGAGATGAAATTCACTTATCTTTCCAAAATCCTGATGTAGCTACTAATTCATTTGAGCTTAAACCTTCTATTATCCAAATGGTACAAAACAATCAATTTAGAGGTACACCAAATGAACTTACACCTCGCTAGTTTTTAAGAACTGTGTGCTACTTTTAAATATGACAGAGTCTCAAACGATGCTGTTAGACTTAGACTTTTTCCTTTTTTACTGTGGGATATGGCTAAGATGTGGTTAAATTCATTAGCACCAGGATCTATTAGATCTTGGGGAGAACTTTCACGAAACTTAGAAATGACCAACATCGTTCTGTCAGATTGATGGAGAGTCAATATATGAAGCTTGGGAGAGATTTAAAGATCCAACTTTCACAGAAATTTCTATCCAAATATTTCCCTCCATCCGAAACTGCTAAACTTAGAAATGACATAACATCACTTTCACAGAAATTTATATCCAAATATTTCCCTCCACCCAAAACTGCTAAACTTAGAAATGACATAACATCGTTCTCAGATTGATGGAAAGTCAACATACAAGCTTGGGAGAGTTTAAAGATCTTCTTAGGAAATGCCCTCATCATTCATTACCAGATTGGTTGATAATTCAAACATTTTATAATGGATTAGTGAGATCTCTTAGANTTAATGTCAAAACCTTTTGATGAGGCTTATTCATTAATAGAAGAGATGGCTACCAATAATTTTCAAATCAAAACCTTTTGATGAGGCTTATTTATTAATAGAAGAAATGACTACCAACAATTTTCAATGATGGGTAAATCCTAAAAGAGTAGCTAGTATCCATGATTCTGATGCAATATCTATGTTAGCTTCGTAGATTTCTG